>JBBBDQ010000239.1:7827500-8102500 GCA_037127315.1 Ascarosepion bandense | reverse complement strand
GAATGGATGTAAGTAAAATTTTCATTTCCTGGTATCGATATCAAATAAGTTTTTTTGGCGTAAACTGAATTTTGAAGGCTAAATAAGTCCTCTGAGTAAATAGTATCATGGATGAGACTAAGAACTACAATTATACCTACTTAGAGCCAAACCCGAAGCAAAAACTAAAATAAAAGGGCTGAAAAAAATACAGACATACAGGCAGATAAACACACACACACACACATAACCATCTTGCCTATAAAAAAAAATATATATATATATATATATATATTATCGATTTTCTGCACTATTGTAAGAACTCCAACCTTGAAACTTGTGAATATCGTTTCTTATGTCTTTGTCTGTGAGTGTATCAAATTTGATTAAAATCGGACCACTCCTTCTATAACCCGATTTTTTCGATTATCGATTTTCGATATTTATTGTGGGTACCTCGACATAGAATCTATTTAAGAAGACTCGCAGACGCTTATAGTATATCTGTGTAAATTTTCAAAAAAATCGGTTCAGCCGTTTCGGAGTCTATAGGTAACGGACACACACACACACACAGATAAAGTTCCATTTATAAACACGTTTAGATATATATGTGTGAAATGTGTATGTATATAAATATAAATAAATATGCAATTTGTTATATTATATTACTTATATATTATATATGCGTGGTACTTATTTGAAAGCGCTCAATATCAGTGTTACAACTGACATATTTATATAAATAGGTGTGACTGTGTGAACTGGGGTTTCACGCTCTTGCGATGCTCAGACAAACTGATGAATTTTTTAAAAAATGGCTATATGTAGAGTTGCGAATATTCGGGTATTTTGTGGTAGTGGGAGGATAATAAACAGGAAAATTTGTTGTCGTAACAAACGCTGACATATATACAGACTTGTACACCCACTGACGTACGCAGAGACACACACCCAGGCGCACTCGCTTAACGGGGCTCCCATAAACATAACCTTATGCGAACAGTATGGAGCTTGGCATATATATGTATGAAGCCTAAAATCACAAACTGACACCTATATATATATATATATATATATTGCTGAAAAATTAATAAATATACATATGATAGTGCTCATATGTATAGTATTTATTGTGGATTCTTGTCGAAAAACCACACAAATAATAAATAACAAAAACTGATATGGAGATAGAAACAAAAATATACAAAATAGAACATGCGTTAGACAATTCAAGAATACTAGGAATACTGTTAGTAGGAATCAATATATACAATCTTGTCGTGAAGAAGTATGTTCGGGGCAGTGCGCCTATATCCTTACATGACCAACTACCGGCGGTACAACTACTTAACTTCTTTGACAATCACTATATTTAGCTGTCCCTCCAACTAAGGGCAACATGTGACACATGGTTAGTTATGAGTGGAAATTTCCGGGCTATATGGCCCGGCCAAAAAATGGCTGTCTATTTTTCCCCAGTCGCGCCTCCACCCTTCGGCGGAACCACGACCGGGCTATTGGTCTCCGCTCGGAAGCAGAGAGCGCCCTCTGCCCGAAGGTAGAGGGCTGACAGTGAGAAATGCCGTCGCAGCGAGAAAACGCTTTGACAATCACTGCTGTTCTATGTATAGGCAGGGTTATATGTACACCTTAAGCAAGTGAATTCTTATTTTTTTCATTTTTAATCATTTCACCCCGAGCAAGGCAGAAATGCCACTGATGAGCTGGGGGCTACATAACTGTAAAAAGATTAATTAAAAAGGAGTGAGGACTACAAACTAGTTAGAAAGGAGCATTAGAAAGCTGAGAATGCAGGTGCGATGACAGATACATAGGTGGAGAGAAAGGGAAGGACATACGGGTGTGGGGAGAGAGCTAGAGTCCAGTGGTTAATAGATGAATATTGACATTGCATTTAAATTTCTGGAGGTTGTAGCCGCCAGGAAACCAAGAATATGGGAGCGAGTTCTACAGGCGGGAATTTCGAGAGAAGAAGCTGCAGGAGTAGAATTGTCGTCTGCATTTGACTAACCTGACTGTGAATGGGTTGGACCCAGTTGCCAGTCTGGTTGCACGAGTAAACACCTGTTGAGGAGGCATCAGTGACTTTAGTTCGTCCGAGCAGAAGCCATGAAAGTATTTATAGAACAGACAAAGGCCAGGCCACATTTCGACGGTGGGGAAGTGGCTGCAGTCGAGCCGCCAAATCAGTACCTCTAACATTACAGACTCTCCTTTAGAGGGCACCTGATCATAAATAGCAGCAGTACTCCATGCACGGACGGATGGTTGACTTGTATATATGCAGGATGGATTCAGGCAGAAAAAAACATCCTTGATCGGCATAGTGACCCAACCTTCTTAGCAGTATATTTAGCTAGGGAATCAATATAGTGGTTCCATTTTAGGTCTGAGGAGAGGGTAAGGCCGAGGAGGCGTAGTGTGTTGCTCTCAGGGAGAATCGCTTGATTGTTAGCAAGTCGGCCGTGGACCTGGCAAAGCGGAAGCCATATTGCCTGTCAGTGAAGAGTGTGCAAAAAAGGGGTGAAGCGCAACACATCCCCCCACTACCTAGCTTCTTTTTTGGGAGGAGCTAGAGTTTTCTTTTGCTTGGGAACTTATATTCTCAAGAGCTTACAAAATATTTCTATTTTTCATCGCGACAACGTTTTTTTTTTAAATGACGAGCTTGACTCTTCATTCCTTTTTTATTGGTTGGTGTGTCTCACTTGTTCGCCTGGTTTGCAAGTTTTTCCCGTAACTTTCGGCGTAATAATTACAGGTTGCATATTTTTCTTTTGTGCGATTTCTTTTGTGAATTTGATACTGCTTGAGAATACCTCTTTTTTCAATTCCGAAGTTTCTGCCGTCACGCTTTTTATTTTTTAAAAACATGCGTTAATGGGTAAATCCCATATATTTAATTTCTGCATCCCGTCTTTTCCTACCAAGGTTATGAGTGTTTTTCGTCACATAGATTTTTAGTTTTTTGGTCATTCCTTGAAATTTTACATTTACGATAATTTCGCCTTCCAATTTAATTCTTTTTTCTGTTATCGACTTAGCAATTTTTTAAGTGTATAGCAGGGTTGGCCTGTTCAACTTTCGCCATGTTTGGAAATTTATTATCGTTAAATCAGACCCCGAATCCAATTACAATTCAATATTTCCAGTTCTACATATTTTCTGGTGTTTTCATTGTTATATTCCACTCTAGCAGATCTTACCCTACTAGGTGTGTATATTTGAAAAAATCCACTACATCTGTAACACGCAGAAGTGGGGTTGTTTTTTATGGGATGCTTGTCAAACGTACTTTTGTATCTCTTTTCTTTATCATTATAAACTTGTTTTGCTTTCTGGGAGGGTGCAAAACGTAAATTTATTTTTACCTTTCGAATGTGAACGACTCCTGTCTCTTCGATGTCCTTGCTATCTTTCTTTATACTGAAGCATTTCTGGCAGTCCTCTGACAGTTTTTGAAGTATTAGACCTGGCTCGTTTTGAAGTCTGGTCAGCATTCGTCTTTAGCAGAAACTAGTCCTTGGACAAATATGAGACACTTGAAATTGCCTGGGGTTAGCTCCGACGTTTGTTGACGATAGATGCGAAAGTAGAATAGTCCTCGTTTTCGTCTTTTCTGAGATTAAGGCACTTCCACCTTTTATGAAACAAGGAGATTTTAGGGCTAAACAGCTCCATGAGGCCTGTCACTGCCTCGTTGAATGTTAAATCGTTCGTCTTTTTAGGGAGAATATAATCTAAGAATTAGTGTGTTCGTCCGTACTTAATTTTCTGAGTAAAAGTCTTAATTTTTTCTTTTCACTTCAGTGCTCTCAGTCGATATTAAAAATATCTTCATATCGCCTGTAATAGTCTCCAAAGTTTTTGTCTTTCTCGACTGAGTATTTAAAATTACAATAGCGTTCCAAACGACATCTTGCAAAAACGTCTCCTCCTTTTCCGTGCTTCTTTCTAGTTCAGAACTTGTTAATTTCATCAATAGTTCTTGTAATTGTGATTGTTTTCCTTCATTCGCCTGTTGTATTTCCATTTGTTTTTTATCGTTTCGTATTTCAATTTGTCTTTTTTGTATTTCCATATATCTTTCTTCCTTTGCTTTTTGCATTTCTATTTGTCGTTCTTCTAGTTTATATTGTTTTTCTTCATTCTTCTTAATAATTTCCAGTATTCCTTTCTGAAAGTCCTCCATGATTTGCTATTTCGATACCGGGAGGGGTTTGATTTTTTAGCTATTGATTTCTAGCAATTAATTTCGACCGTTTTTTTTCTATCTCTCTGTGAAAGTGATGAAAAATTGTTTCTGTTCGAATTGTTGTTCGAATCCTCGTAGCGAACTTTGTTAAATTGGTTCAGGCTAAGTTCGTCACAAATTTGTTGTGCGACTTATGCACGAATCTGATTCGCCAATTTGTTGTTAGCGACACCTCTTATGTGAACTTCTAGATCCTCGACACTAATTAGTTGTTCCTTGGGGTTATACATAAGTTCGCGTTTTTTTTGTCGCCAATTTGTTTTTTGCGACTGATGTGAAAAACGTATTTTTCCTCCGCGTGAACTTGTGCGAAATCCTCGTCGCCATTTGTTGTGGATTCTTGTTGAGAAACCACACAAATAATAAATAACAAAAACTGATATGGAGATAGAAAATGTAAGTTATATTGAACAAAAAATACAAACTGGAACACGGGTCAGTCAATTCAGGAATACTAGGAATACTGTTAGTAAGAATCAATATATACAATCTTGTAGTGAAGAAGTATGTCCGGGTAATGAGCCTATATCCTTACAGAACAACTAGCGGCGGTACAAATACTCAATTTCTTTGACAATCACTGTTATTCTCTGTAGAGGCAGGATTATATGTACACCTTAGACGAGTTCATTCTTATGTGCAAAAAAAAAAGTGTGCTCCCCAACAGTATTATTTTTCTGGTGTTAATAAAACAGTGCTCAAAGTATGAACAGAGCTGTATTTAAATATAATATTACATCTACATATTATCCTAAGTCTATAGCACGACTGTGAGAATTATGCGTTATGCAATCATCAGGTGCATATTTCAAACTGACAGTTTATTATATTTGAATTTAAATTCATTCGATGTCCATGGTAATTAAATATTATAAAGTTAGTTAATTACTTTTTTAATAGCAAGGTTAAAAATTTAAATATTTTAAGATTACATGTAGATGAGATTTTAAAATTTAAAATTAAATTTAAAATAAAAAATATTAAAAATAAAAAGATGCAATGAAAAAAATCAAAGGCAATTAATTCATGAAGCGTAAAGAAATTAAAAATTGCATGTGGATAAAAAATTGAAATTTTCAAAACAATAGAATAAAATAAAAATAAAATTAAGAATAAAAAGTAAAATGTAGAATAAATAAAATAAAAAATAAAAACTTTGGGGGCAACAATAAAAGGGGTTTAATTCATAATTATTAAAAGTATTATTGCGGGGGAAATAAATAAGTAAATAAATAAAGCAGGGTGAACGTATAGCAATATATATCAATCTGGATCCAAAATTTTAAGTATTATTTTGATGACAGCATGTGGATATTAAATCACTTTTTATAAAGCAAATTAGGATAAACAACATTCGTCACCCAACTAATAGCAAAAATAAACCTTCTAAAAATAATTGCATTTGCCGAAAAAATAAAACCTGCCCATTGAATGGCCAATGCATATCTGATAGTATTGTTTATAGAGCTCGAATTGATTCGAATGATAATGGTATTAAATTTTAATTTGGAAGAATTACCGACAGGTAGAACATAAGATTTAACAACCACATGTTATCTTTAAACAACAGTAAATACAGCAAAAGTACTGCTTTATCCGTGTATAACCCAACAATTACCTAATTATCGTAGCTACATACAAAGTTTACAATGGAAAAAGAGATAAAGTTAATCTATGCCTTTTAGAAAAAGTTGTCATCCATACATATACTAATTTGCTTAATCGATTGTTATAGATTCCTTTAAGTTTACCCATTTCTTTTCTTTCTTTCTTTCCTCTTTACATTTAACAATTATGAATTGTTTTTGCCCCTTTTAGTTTTTAATTTTAATTCTAAATATAACTTCTATTCTTAATTTTGATTTTGATTTGATTTTGATTTGATTTGATTTTATTGTATTTAAAATTTTAAAATTTTAATTTTGTATCCGCATGTGATACTAGAATATTCATTTTTTAAAGTTTCATGATTTACGACCTTTTGATTTGTTTTTCTTGCAATTTTTACTTTTAATCATTTGTACTTTTATTTTAATTTTAAATTTCAAAATATGTATCTATACTTAACCTTGAATATTTAGATATTGTCATTAAAAAAGCAGTTAAATTACCTTTATAAGATTGATTTCCCATGAACACTGAGGGAGTTTAAATACAAATATAATAAATTATCAGTTTGAATTATACACCTGATGATTGCATAATGCATGAAACTCCGAATTGTGCCATAAACGTAGGATAATATATATATATATATATATATATATATGTGTGTGTGTGTGTGTGTGTGTGTGTATTTATTAATATATATATTTATATGTATGTATGTGTGTGTATGTCTATATATATATATATATATATATATATAAATATATATATATATATATATTACTGGTAGATAGCGTAAGCTGAAACCTATAAAACATCTATTTTCACCCTTGAGAATGGCTAGTGAAGTGAATAATTGCGAAACATTTACATTCCTTATCTCTAACAAAACGGAAACACGTTAAGAATACTGGAGAAATTGAATTAAAAATTTATAAAAATATTCTATGTCAGTCATTTTCAACGAAACATGCTGAAAGACATATTGCTGCTGCACACAGACAAACACACACACACACATACATACACACAGAGAAACTCGCGTATATATATATATATATATATATATATATATATATATATATATATGCATGTATGTCTGTATGTCTGTATATAGATGACGCATCTATACAAAGGGTATGGCGTCTATAACCTGTAAATTCTTGGCTAGAGTCACCATTAATCGTATTATTATATATATTTAAATCTATTAAAAATAGAAAGGTGGCTTTCCATCCAGTCTTTGTATCATAGAAATGAACTAGTCCCTTTGTTGTTTACTGAGAACTTTAATAAAAAACAATCAAGAATTGTCTGTAAAGTTGGTTCACCTTAATCAGGCATTGTGAAGCTCTCTGGAAAAGACTAAATATGCTTGGTCCACTTAAAAAATGTTTCCTTTCATCAGGCAGTGTCAGTTGCCCTTATATTCGAATAGAATGTCAAAAAACCTAAGTTGCATGGTTCTTAATTTTTAAGAGCTGTTATTTTCTGTAATACTGAAGTAAGCCTCTGCTGATTGCAGCAATGGTAAGCGGATGCTATTTTGGATGATTTTTCTACCACCAGAAATTTCAAGCTAAGATCCTTTTTAGAACTAGCGCCATTCGCGTTCTGCTGTTTCTAAGCTGATAGCAACTCGCTGTTCGAAATCGAGGGGAGAGTCAATTAATAGATTGTTTAATAAATAAATGCAGCGTCTACTCAAATACGTAGAGCCAATAACTATAAGAATAAGTAATAAAAATATCTTGGATTAATAAATAAATGTCCCATCCAATCTCGTTTTATATATATATATATATATACAGAGAGAGAGAGAGAGAGAGAGAGAGAGAGAGAGAGAGAGAGAAAGGGGGAAAGAGTAATAGATAGATATCTAGTGTGAGCATGTGCATCTAAATCTAACTGTACATATGATTATATATATATATATATATATATATATATATATATATACAGTGGGAGTATTTGCACTGATTATGTATTTATTTTCGTTATTAAATAAAACATATTTTCTCTGAATATGAAATTATTTATAATCCCTGTCAGCACGTGTTCTTACATGTGCTTGTTAGCCTGTCTGTGCTTGTACATCTGTTGCTCTTTATACATCGACATTTGTTTTCATATATGACTACATAATGATTTTCATATATAGCTGCGTATCGAAGCGTACACGCAACGATATCGTCTCATTTTCTCTTCTTGCTGGTCAGGTTCCCCTCCTCGTCGACATTCGGATATTCCGCCACCTAACCCTCGCAGTCTCTTAGAAAATGTTATTGATCAATCAGATCGATGAAATCCCGATCACTTCAGTCGAGTTTCCACTTCAAGAGCGCTCGTACTCAAATTGCCGTCTTGATCAATGAAAAAAAAAATGAAGGGATCCCATTAAAATGATAGCATCACGAATATAAGACTTCAAAGAAAATATCACTTGGAATCAGAAGTAGATACTGACAATCGCTTCCTGTATAGTCGACCTAACTACATCCCGTTTCTCTATACTAAGCCATCGCCGCTGCTGCTCGCGTAAAGTACGCACATTCTCCTGCACATGAAGCTCTATCACACAAATGACACATGAAGATAGACATGCACATGGATTATGACACTTACATACCAGCTCTTATACTCTTATACTTTGACAAGCGTAATTAGATGTCTACGCAGCGGATGACATATAGAGATAATTACAGAGGAGCAGAAACCTAACACACACTTAGGCGAAAACATAAAAATGATATAGACACAGTTCAATGAACATCGAAAGACGTATGGCTCTTTTCATAGAGAAATTCTTCAATCATAAAGCAGCTACATATGTAGCCGCAATGCTCACTTCTTACCAGATACGTCACACAAGCATATGCACGATTGTAAATGGTGGATGAAGCCGATTAGAGCAGAGGACAATGAATTACTCATTGAAGCTATAACTGGGAAGCAATTGTTGAATGAGAACACAACTAGACTTTTCGTATTTATCTACTTAGTGTATCATGTTTATATGAAGGTCAGATATTAGGACCGCGCAGATGTTGAACGTATATCATCTAAGATAAGCATTCTGTTCCGAATCATATGGCCTATGATAATGATAATTTCTTTTATCAAATATTCACTTACACTAAAAACAAGAATAAGTACACATAAACATGCGACCGCAAATCTTTCGTTTTTGAGTTAGGAAATTTGAAGTTTACAATAGATGCTGCTAAATGTACAATGCAAGATCGAATCCAAAATTGCTTTCACAAAATTTGCGGCGGATTTCTGACACGAAAACAAGTTGAACTACCAACTATTTACGAACATATGTTTATATGGACTTTGTTCTTATTTTGGTGTAAGGAAGCTTCTTCCAAATTTTGTAAAAATATATTTGATACACCCTATACGTGCAGATATATATATATATATATATATATATATATATATATATATAGGTATTGTTGGAATGATGTTCCTTGTCAAAAGAAACACTATTTTAAGAAAGTGCTCAATACAAAAGTAGAACAAATAATATTATTTATTCATAAATTATAACATGTTATATTTTATGAATAAATAATAATAATAATAATATATATATATATATATATATATATATATATATATATTGCAGATGGTTGCTTAGGCAATTGTATTAGGGCACACCTGTGGTTTACAATGCAACTATGCTGAGCGGACCTTTGTTACAGTTTCTGGGAGAGTGCGAGTTATCTAGCGTGATGAACAAGGTTATGAACAAGGTTATTATTCTTAAACTCTCGGTCATGGTGACTTGTGACTTTCTACTAACACAACAACCCTCGAAAGTTCTCTAAATAGTTTTAAGTACCCAATCTCAATCAAAAGGCTTGCCTTAAACCTTCGTGTGGTTTTCAGACTTTCCAAATTTGCTGTGATCATCTCCTAAAGACAGATAAGCCACCTTCCTGAAAGATCAACAATATCTATAATTATATATATATTATTATATATATAATTTTTAAACAACTACTGACAAAGTACAAGTATTTTATTTAATTTTTCTTGTGTTTTATATTTTTCTTCGTTTCTGGACATAAATCATGTAGAAATTGTCACAATGTTTTGTATCTTTAAGGACATTCGGTTATACATTTTGCCAGTAACAAGAATGATTTTTATAAATAACTTATCAACGGGGAATAAACACTACTTAATAACGGTTTGCAAGTTAAGTCATAGATCACGAAATTAGATTTTTTCTTTCCAATAGTAAAATTGAACATCCAGATAAAAACAATAATATCAACATTTGCTATAAAATCAAATGAATGGTAACAACAAACAGGATGAATCTTATAAGGAAATATGCAACTCCGCTAGAGAAAAAACTACACTAGACAAAAATTAGATTAGATTTTATTAACTACATACATATACATACGCTCGCACACGCACACGCACACACACAGATGCACAGAGAGCTGACAAATAAAACTAGCCCCAAATCCCAACATACCAGTAAAAGTGAAACATATTATATTGAGATAGATTTATTATTCGAACTTTATTTTTATTTTATTATCTTGTCGGGTTCTGATCCATATATTTAACACACACACACTCACACACACACACACACACACACACACACACACACACACACACACACACACATATATATATATATGTGTGTGTGTGTGTGTGTGTGTGTGTGTGTGTGTGTGTGTGTGTGTGTGTCTTTCTGCATGTGTGCAATTAACCAGTTCATGATAAATAAGACAATGCTGGCAGTATCTGAAAAATATTACAACCACTATGGAAAAGTTCAGTTTATTTAATACAATTTTGCGTTGATGATATATGATAGGACCCTCTGAAAAGCCTTTGTTGCTCCTACTTCAAAACGTAAGTCTGTTATAAGAAATCATTTCAGATTCATTTATATGCCATCTATCGTGGCAACGAACGACTCGATATTTTGCCAACGTATATGGGGATGTAATCGAAGTAGAAGTAGAGCTGAATTAGTATCGTTCTCGAAGGTTTCATCCGCAAGTTCACTAATCCGGATATTAAAATAATAGCTGTTACGCTATACTTTACCATAACTCATTTTTTTATGTGCCGCGGCTTTTCATGTCTTTTGTTGCTCAAAGTAACTTTTGATCTTTCACCACACATCTTTGTCGTTGTTCTCCCAACCATTTAGTTAAATTGTAGGCTACTCGCATTATCTCCCTGCTTCTCTCACCTATAGTATACCTTGTGAATTTTACATTTTCCAGACCTTCTTTTCTCAACGTTCCCAAATATTCATCTGTCTCTTTCAGATTGTAAGTGTCAGTTTTCTTGTAGTTTCTGTTTTCTTAAAACTTCTTTGTTACTTTGTCTATAATATTTCAGTATCCATCGGTAAAACCATATTTCTTGGATTTAGCTATTTTTTGCATCTGTGATTCTATGAAATAATCGTCTAGCATTCATTACCATATATTTTTAACTGGTTTATTTTATCAGGTTATGTAACGTCGGAAAATATGTTTTAAATTTTAAGAAATTTGAGAGATAATAATAGTTTCCAGATACAAGTTCTACTAATTATTTCATAGCTAAGGGGGGTGATTGGATTTCTAACATTTCCACACATATTTGCACAGAAGTGAATATAACCAAACTGACTGGAATTAGAATTCGATTGGCAATGATAAGCCTTATCTAGTATATCACACGGACATGCCAGTGGAATTTCCAAGTGGTCTCCCATCTAGGTACTGATCAGGTTCTGCATGACTTAACTTCAATGATCGCACGAAAGAACGTGACCATAAGCCGATATGGTTGTAGTAGGCTGCTATTTTTCAAGGCCTTTATTATTGATTTTTGCCATTAAGTATAATTGGTCTTTAAGGGATGATTTGAGATACCTTTCTTAGCCGTATATACTGGGTATTTATGAAAGGATATGTTGCTATGACATCTTCAACTTTTGTATTTCCCTGTTACTTAAGTGAAAACATTATTTATAATATATACCTCTAACTTTATACCATTTCCATGTTCATTTTTGCTATTTTATTGTTTTTATCTTGTTTGTTTGATTTTTCTTATCGATTGTTCGCTAGCAAAACAAAAGCCCCAAGATGCGTGTTCAGAATTAAGGACAATCGATTCAAGAGTGTAGAGAAATCTATCTATCTGGGAAGTGTTCTCGTCGTAAGCCTACTGCCATAGAGAAATAAGATATTACACAGCATTTCACCTTTCTTTTCTTTGCTACATTTTTCTATCTCTTAATATCTTAAGGCTTCTGGAAGTCACCATCAGTCAGTCAGTTAAGTGCCATACGTGAAACACGCTTGGGCGATCATGTCTCTCTACTGAGTAGGCAGAAAATGTTCTTGAAGTAGGTTGTCATTTTTTCTGTGATAAATTGGTTGTCAACCAATGCTATAGAACCCAATCTGTCATGCTATTCAAATCATAGAAGTGGTCAAGTAATACTTTCCCCAAGGGTATTAGCCTATAAATGAATGCAACAAATTAATCTGGAATTCGAACTCGGCTCTATAATTCCGAAACGATATATATTTCACCACAACGCAAATCTGGAAGTCACCATAGCGCCCCCATTAACAAAAAAGTACCACACATGAAGACATGACTTCCGACCAATAGAAAAAATAAATAAATAAAACTAGTTTGCTAATTCTTATAGTAATTGATTTAAAATAATAAATGTTTTTAAGGAAATTATAATATATTCTTCTTCTATATGTCACTTCCCTTCAGGTCGCAGTCGATCATGCCCCTTCACAATTTCCTATCTTCCATGGCTCTATTTTTCCCCTTTTTGCTAATGTCCATGCCCTCTGTTTTGTCATCAATTCACACAAGCTTTGCAGATAAATGGCTCGCTGCATTCCCAGTCTATCTTGCCTTCAATATACCCCGTATATTTTTGTAAGTTTTCAAGCCGTCTTATCTCTTTATGTTTCCAAATAATGTTAGGTATATTTTCCTATGTTAAGTGTAGGTGTTCTTTCGGTTGCCATTTTATTTAAGACATTCTTGTTGCTATATCGGTTCGTCCATAGAAATTTCAGCATCATTCTCTAGAACTACATTTCTGCTGCCCCTAGTTTCTTTTCGTTCGAGGCGAAACTGTATAATGTTCACAGTCTATATGGCTGTTTCGCCACGGATGGATATCACAAAGCAATAAATTCCACTTGTTTTATTTGCTAACAAAACATTTCTGTTCCTTCTTTTGCTGGTACAATGTAGATTCAGATCGCGATATCGTATTTCTAATCCACTCTTAAAACATTTTTATGCACTTTTTTACTTTTAATTATTTCACCACAAGCATGGCGGGATCACATGGGATTACACTGAGAGAAAAAAACAGAGTAGAGGGATTGTGAAAAAGTGATGAAATATGGTTGAGGTTAAAGGAGATAGAAAATGGCAACTGATGTGTGTATTTAAATATTTTGGAGCTATCAGGCAAGTAAATGGAAGGTAGTTCCACAGGCGGGAAGTGCGAGTAAAGAAGCTGTTAGAGTAGAAGAAACCCGCATGATGTTTATATCTCCAATGCGTATCTAACATCTTGGGCGTTTTCTTTTGTTAATGACCAGACTTTCTGTCTTATTGAAGTTGGATTCTTTTTTTATCGCTTCCATCTCCCACCCTGTCTAGTAAGTGTTGTAATTTTTTTCCGAGTCGGCCAGTAGCATATTGTGAGATTACAATGTTTAAATGATGGCACATACTTAACGTATTACTAGGTTTAATAGAGCGTGGTTTGACTCTCAAGATATGCATCAATGTTAATTGTCGTCTAACGGACTCAAAGCACCTAATCATGTGATATGATTTATGCACATCTATGAGTACGTATATTTAGGCATGTATACGTGTAAAACAGCGACTAGCTAACCACATCATTAGTTGTTGATATCACGATCTATATCACCGCCAGCAAAAATATATCAGTTTCCGCTCGAGACCTGTCCTATGTGGTCGGGAAATTGTCAGACGATCTGATCGAATAAACGTTTTGAATAAAGCGAAAAGTCACCATCGAAAACTATATGTGGTTGAATTGTGTTTAGGAGTAAATAACACAGCTCAGTTGATTCAAATGAAAAAGTCTAGACGCTTAAACATAGAACTACAGGGAGTCTAAGGAAATCGTTGCAGAGTATTTGTAACACACGTCACGGCAAATGCCGAAGTAAGACTTTATAATATAAATGCTAGAAACCGAGTTATAACAAATTGTCATTTTGACTGCTCTACCACAAAAGCCTATGAAGAATATAAATATTTACCAAATTAGTAAAATGTGTTTATAATAATTGATGCATTTCGTAATTAACAAAATTATAATCTTCTTCTTCTATGTGCCTTGTCTTCTAAGGATGTAGGCGATCATGGCTTTCCACGTCTCGGTATCCTTGGTGACTCTTAGCACGCTTTCTCCTGTTACACCACTCAACTCCCGTTCTGACATCCAAATGCTCTGGCTCTTCAAATATGTTATCCGCTGCTTTCCCCTGTCTCTTTTCCCCTCTATCTGGCATGTTAGTGTCAGGTTCTCAAACCCCACTCTTCCTCATTGCATGTCCAAGGTACTTTAGCTGTCTCTTCCTGATGCTCAGTATTAATTTCCTTTTCGTTCCCATCCTTTCCAAAATCTCAACATTGCTCACATGCTCGATCCATAATATCCGCAGCATCTTTCTGTAAAACCACATTTCAATTGCTTCAAGTTTTTCGTTCATCTTTGATAATATTGTCCAGCATTCAATGCCATATTGAAGAACTGACATCACACAGCAATCCAGTATTCTCTTCTGTGTTTCTAGCAAAATATTCCTGTCTCTTAATATTCTACTCACTTTCTGGAACGCGTCTTTCGCTATGCCAGTTCGCCTTCGGATCTCTGTGTCACACTTTCCATATTCTGTTAGAAAACTTACCAGGTATTTAAATTATTGAATCTGCTTCATTTTAGTACCCCACCCCACCTGTATTTGGCATTTTCGGCTGTTCATTTTGCTGTTGACCAAGGATTCGGTTTTCTTGCAGTTTATTTGTAGTTCTTTCTTGTCACTCTACTCAGCTACTTTCTGTAGGAGTGAGGAAAATAATAATTCTAGGGTTAAAAGTTGTCTTCCCCACATATCCGCATAAACTGTTTATCTTACTCGGTAAAACTTTATCTAGAGTGGCTCTTAGGTCTTGTACAAGTTGAAAATTGTTGTAAAAAATAAAATTCTATATGAAAAACAAATTGGCTTAAATTTTCCCATGTGATTACAAATACTGGATATTAAAGAAAGCTTAACAGAACCGGAACATTAAGAAAAGCAGAAAAACTCACTTTTTGCTAAAATGTTGTGTAACATTAGTTAGTTAAAACAAAATATATCAAGGAATATGTGTGATGTTTTTTCAAACGACCCAAGAGATTCAATGTACTTTGTTCTACATCAGTTCATCAAAAACTTCTAAATTATTAATTATTATAAAAAGAAAGACAACAAACTGAATAAAACGATCTACATAACTTTGTCTTCTAAGTATAAAGGTAGTAATTCTGGTATCGGAATATTTGAATCTCCACTTAACTGTGGGAATATCGTATTTCGTCGTCAACAGATGCCAGCCCCTCACACTGCTCTCCCCATTTGAGTCGGTTCCGACTTCTCATTTCGATGATTGGATTCAGCAATATTGCACTAGCATAAACCTGATACTAATAGAAACCATCAATTAATTATTCATAAACTTACTGTTCGAAGAGATCTTTTATCCCACTTAAATGGTGGGGGAACAGACCCGCACACACCAAAACAAACACATACATACACACTTTTGGATAAAGCCTCACACACTCACAAGTAAAATAGAAATATCACACACACACACACACACACGCACACACACACACACACACACACACACACACACACACACTAGCGTGTGTCTTTCTGCGTCTGTGTATTAAAGATATACAGGAACATATATATAGTTTTAAGATATGCGATATTTATGGGTAAAACTGCTGAATATATATGCGTGCGTGAGTATGTGTGCGTGTGTGTGTAAATATTCACAGATATAATCTGTAGAAAAGGAACAAGATGACTAAAAGAAAAATCAAGAGGAAAACTGTATTTAGTTTTGCTTTGATAAAATCCGTCAGTGGACGAAACGTGTTGGCTAAAAGTAAGTACTATACTTCTCTTGGGTCTTTCTTTTAGTCATATATATATATATATATATATATATATATATATATATATATATATATATATATATATATAGTTTTTAAGTAATGCTATATTTATCAGTAAAATCGCTGAATGGGGGCGATTGGAGCTTATGTAAATATAAAAGTTTGATATATACTCTTGATCTCAATGTCCACTTTCACGCTCCCCTATATATATATATATATATATATATATATATATACACGTATGCATATGTGTGTCTGTTTTTTAAATGTATGTTTGTGTGGATGTCTGCACCGAAATATTATATGTACCGGGTGTCCTAAAAATGTACTCACTTATTGATTACCCATAATTTCTTGAATTTAAAAAGAAAATTCTGATCGATGCCTTTAATTTGGTATAACATTATCTTAAATGATTTATTTTCAATAAATATCTTTTTACTTTTAACCATTGCTTCGAAAGAAAATAAATAAATATTGCATTATTTTCATTTAAAGAGTGGGTACATTTTCGCTCACCCTATATATAGTGTTGGGCTGTGATAATTTATAGCAGGACATATTGGGTTTCTCTAGCCATGATTGAGAACCAGTCTACAGCAGAAAAAATGACAACCTACTTCGGCAAATTTTTTTCCCCTTGTCAATCATAGATCGAAAAAGACATGATCACTCAAGCGTGTATCGCGTATGGCACTTAACTGACTAACCAGCAAACCCCACAAGGGCACAGCTGAGTATAAAAGCTAAAATTAAAATCAGGGTATATCTGAGTATAAAAGTGAAATTAACATCTCTTGAATTGAAAAGGCAGGTTTGGTGAAATTATAGTTAACCTTCAAAACAACACATGTTCAGTTCTGCGTATCTTATTTCATTTAGTTGAAATACAGAAGAATATGCTTTACAGCTGGCGATGTCCATTGCATAACATCCGTGAGGTGTTCGTTATTTTTTTGGAAAGAGTAATGGGCACCTTAAAGTTTAACTGAATTCAGTTGAAAGGAAAATCTGCATCTCAAGTGAGTTGAGCAAATCAAGAAACCTAAGAACAGTGCCAGAACATCCGAAACTATCGATTGATGAAAAAAAGCCACATAAATAAATTTCTACTTTTAAACTAAATTTTCTTGATCACTGTTCTGTGTATAAAACAGCTAAAAAATCTACTCTAATCCAAGAAATTTAAAAATTTTTGACTGAAAATATTTTTCGGATTTGCAGGAGGCCTTACAAACAAAACAGGGAAATCACGTTTTAGTTCGTTAGTTTGTTGGAGCAAAATATTTTAATTGAATATTTACAAATATATATCTTTTTGTCCAGTAGACTTACCTATACAGCGAAACTTAACTCCAAGAATATAATACTTTGGTTGTAATGTAGATAATAAATATCCCAAACTAATTACACATCCATTGACCTCTAGTGATGTCATGTTTGAATTGAACTTATCTGCCCTACCATTTGTGAGGTCAAACGCAATAACTTACTTCTATTGGTAATTACTTCAATTGGATCGATATAACATAGTATGATATTTGATGACCCCTTTTGGTTTCTTGTGACCATTGATATGAAAGACACAGTCTATGTCATTAAAGAAGTGTTTTCGTTGCGCATGCCAATACTAGGTGTCTAGAATGTTCGTGTTTCTGCCATATCTTACCAAACAAACACACATGCACATAGTCGTTCTAGATACTCAATTGATTGATTTGTTTGTCGTTTTTACTGATTATCAATAACTTGTCAGTTCAGTTAAGTGCCATACATAATACACGCTTTAGGCGATCATGTCTCGAAAGAGACATGACTGACCGGAGAGGAGATTATCCCGCAGTAGGTTGTCATTGCTTTCTCCGGTAGACTGGTTGCCAGCCAAGGCTATAGAATCCAATCTGTTCTATTACTTAACCTATAATTGAAAGGGAAGAGACGGATTAATACTTTTCTCAAGGGTATTTGTGCGTAAGTGAATGCAAGGAATTCATTGGAATTCGAACTCGGCTCATGTCGTTACGTAGCTTATTTAAAGCCAGAAAAATATACGTTTTTTAGACAGTAAGAATTTATTGGAGATAATAATGCTTTACTGATACAAATTTTACTATATTACTGTAATTATTTATATTATTTACATTATTGGGACTGTTCTTTTCATCTTCGTTGCCATATTCGCGATGTTTTTAACGTTATACGCCTCGATTTTCTTCAGGTGTTTAGAATTTTGAACTTAAATCTTTATTTTGCCCACCGGGGTAGATTGTTTCAGTTCCACTTGTCATAACACTTCTGGATATCTCAATGAGTTAAGCTTCCTTTAACTCAACTCTCCAATTTGTTATTGTTCACCTCTGTCGGAGCCAGGTATTGAACTCACACCTCTTTGGGTTAAGTCACTGGATTGTAAGCAACGCTTTTATCTACTCGGTTATGTATTTTACTAATTAAGCAGTAAGTCGGAGAAAAGAAATGAATTTACACGTTTAAGTGAGAATAACGAAGCCGCCTGGAATTGGAACTTGGTTCCCTGATTTCTAATTCTGAGCCGATATCCATTACACCAGCCACACACCCGAGCTTAATGCATCTGGTATTTTCAATCAGTCACCTATACATCGAGTTACTAAGAGGATTTTCTAAGTATAGCTTAGGTGTGGCACTCAGTGAGGATCAAACTCACTATTCAATCGTAATTAATCTAGCTGGACAAGTTTGCTAACCATTAGACTACGTCGAAATGATTAAGCAGTCACCCATATAGATACTGACCGGACTCGATTACATATTCGAGTAAACATTTTATCTGTATAGATTCAAATACATTAAAATCATATGGGTTAAAATTGTGAGTTAAGATTTAATGCAAAATTTAATTAGAGATAAGAACACATACGTCAAAGAACATATTAATGGAACTGTTTTTGTTTCCTATATTTATTTTGTGTATACAACAGATAAACATTTTACCAAGAACTGCAAATATTTTAGAGAAAAAAAAATTCCCCTCTCAGTAAACAAGTTAAATCTTTGTCTCCTCTTCTCTCTTAACTTCTCCTCTTATTCAGACACGGTATTATTGAAACAAGTAGGATACTTCGGCAGAATTATCAATAAATAACATATGACTTCTTTATATACTTACAAGGTCAGTTGATATGGCAAATAATTCTCTCTAAGCAGTCAGGGAAATATTCGCTTATCATCTCTTCACCTACTTCATTTCCGAGAAGTTGGAATAACATTATTATTACTATTATTATTATTATTATTATTATTATTATTATTATTATTAGTAGTAGTAGTAGTGGTGATGGTGGTGGGGCTGATTGTGGTATCAGAAGCAGCAGCAGAAGACGTATTGTCGTACTTTTGAATATATCAATAGAAAGCTGGCGTCTCTCAACAACAGGAGGCTTTATCGTGCTCCGACCTGTTTCTATGGCGCTCAATGCAACAAATTAAAGGGTATTTTTTTCGTTTTAGTGTTTACTTAAACAGAAGCTGATAGCCGAGGTAAAAAATAATCTCATTACCTTATTGTTTCTAGATATTAACTCTCCTATCTAACAAACTCAAGATACTAAAAACTATTTATGGCAGAATATGTGCAAGTGATCTCCCCATGACGAATGTTGGCTTTTTTCACATCTCAAATAGAAATAACTGATGAGAACTATCGTAAAGCGTTTAATATAAATTGATTTACAAAAACAATTAAACAATTGGGGAAAATCCGTGATTGTTGACATGTAATAAAAAAGTAACTAAATAAACAAATGTTTATTGAGATGCATCAAAAAAAGTAATTAACTCATTAGTTTTAAAAGAATAAGGTTAAGAATTAATCCGGGAGTGACTTATTAAATCAATTTGACACGTGCTTTAATTAAAAAGTTTTGGAGATCATCTTTGCTCATTTAAACGTCTTTTAAAAATGGCATTTTTATTCCGAGTGATTGTGAAGATTTTAAATTTAAGATTGAGTGGGAGTTTGAGTGTTGTTTAACAGCATATTAATCTCTGTGGGTTATTTAATGCCAAAAAGATGGGATTTTAAGATATTTTTTTAATGTTCGGTTATATGGATAAAGTTGATTTAGTCAGATTTTGATGAAATTAAAAAAAACATTATTTTAGAATAAAATTTGTATTCTAGTTTGTGTTCAAAAATATATTGCCGGTAATATTTTTTTCCTTCAAAAATGTATTATGGCAATAACATTTTTACTTCAAATATGTGTTATGGTAATATTTGTTTTCCTTCAAAAATGTATTGTTGATAATATTTTCCTTCAAAAATGAATATTGTTCTGTAAAAGTCTATTTCTATACTTTCATAGTGTTTTCACCCATGTCATAGCCAGGAGCATCTAAATTTAGAGAAAGATTTAATGACATAAGGAATAACTTTAATTTGCTAAAACATTTTCCGTTTTCGAGATAGGGTTTAAGGCTCGGTTCTGACAATAAAAGAAATCCTCTTTCTTTGAAAAGCTGATGTACCAAATTTGTGCAGTGATTTAGAACGATAAATTTTCTTTATAAATGGTACCTTACCCAAAATATAGAGAGACTTTGATTCTCATGATCTATTCTTCTTATTGATAAAAATCTTCAGGCAACAGAAACGTAGTTATACAGAAGGATAATGGGAAATATCATGGACTGAACATGTGCGCAACGACAAAAGTTTTGAGAGAATAGAAATAAAAAGAACACTTATACTTAGCATTAAAAAAACTAGAAACTTCGAGGGTACTTAATGAGGAAAGAGGGCTTTTTTTTAATCACATCACCCCAAGCAAGGTGGTAAGGCCACTGGTGTGCAGGAGGTTACGTAAGAGTGAATAGCTTGGAAAAGCGAAAGCCGGAAACCACATCCTAAACAGGGAACAAGGGATTAGCCTCTACACCTGTTAAATAGATGTGGGTGGAGTGTGAACCGGGTGATAGTTCAGTCTATCTACTCCAATTGAAAAAAAATACAAAAGAAAAGTGAAAAGATTGGAAAAGAGAAAGCCGGAAACCACACCCTAAACAGGGAACCAGGGATGAGCCTCTACACCTATTCAATAGACGTGATAGTTTTACATTCACAAAACATATGGAAGGCCAAAGAGATAGGAAAAACCTACCCGACGAGTTTGTTTTAATGATTGGCAGAAGAGGAATTAGGGGGAATATCAGAAATATAATCATTAGTAAGGAAACTATAGAGAAGCATGATTGGTCTTGTCCTGAATGGACGCAGTTCATGAAAGAAAAAGAAGTTGGGGGAGGAGAAGGAGACAGATTCGCAAAGTTTGTAAACATTGATAATTTACAAAATTAAAATGTAGGACATATAGCCCATTGGATAACAGCATTGGTTAGATCCAGTGACTTGACCCAAAGATTTGTGAGTTCAATAACTGGCAACCAGGGATAAACAGGGAACAGGGATGAGCTTTAATTAATATTAAGTTATTTGTTCATCACAGCAGTGGTGAACAAATAACTTCGAGTGTTGATTTAAATAGGGATAACTAAGACATTCAAAAGTAGCATGATTCATGGAACAAGAACAATATACTCCAGTGATTGAAATATAGGGTTCGGTTTGAAATTCTAGTCACCTGAAGACGGTCAGAGGGTACGATAGCCGAAACATTGTGAATGTGGCAATAAGGATGAGAAGAACAGTCAAAACAATATAAATAATGTAAATTCTATCTCATCTCATAAGTATAGACAAATATTAAAAGGCAGTATATAAAGTCAATGATAAAAGGACAAAGTAAAGAAAAAGAAACAACTATCACATATTAAGATGTATAAGAGCTTTTCTAGTTAAATCTTCATGTCGCTAAAATATGGTCATTGAGAAAAAATGTAAAGCACTGAGAGTGAACGTATGCCTAGGTTTTCTGTGAAACAGGAATTATTGCAATTTTATAACAAACATTAAAATATAGACATTCATGCAAAGATTAATAATCATGGTTAATTATTTATATTATTTACAGTTGGATTAATGTTCTCATCTTTGTTATTATTATAATGTTTCCTACTTTGTTACTTTTAGATTTCATGTCACAACAGCATACTGGATTCAAGTGTGGGTTCATGAATTTGGTAGCAGAGAAAGTATGGGTCAATCTCTAATTCTGACAGCACAGACTCGGTGGAAACATATCTACCTGCAACTGAGTAAAACTAAAACTACAACAAGACGTGATGTCCTTAGACATATATAGCGTAACGAAAACAACCTACACCTGTACATTAAATAAAGGGAACAATTCAAAGTTCTCTGAAAAACACGCTGATCACCAGACACCTGAGAAGACTTAATGACAAAACGACTGAAGCGTTGCGATAGTAATGACACTAATAAGGACTTCACGCCGACTAAAAGTTATGTAAATGATGATAATTCATCACCCAAGAAATTCAGCAAAAGTATGAGCAATGTGACAAAATAAGCATTAATTACTTATAAAAAAATATTGTTATTATCGCTTCTGTTGTTTCTGTTATTATTTTTGTTGTTGATGATGATGATGACGATGATGATGGAAGTATTCCAAGAAAGAAAATTAGTAGAAAATATTACTGTCTAACAAATAAATTGAATGTTAGGAAGTGAGAAAGAAAATTGAAACGAGACAGACACAGAGACTTAAAGAAGATGGAAATAACAAAACTGTAATTTAGACGAAAATAAACGAGACTGGATAATGAATTATGGAAGAATAATGAAACTAAAACTTAAGTAAAATATAAAAAGAAAGTGGACAGCAAATTGTGCGTTATATGTGAAAAGTAATATCGAACATCACACATTATAGAACACTTTAATAATAAGTATGATTACAAACAGCCATGAAGTTGGATTTGAAAATATTGAATTTTAAGCATGTGAAGATGCGACAGCTGTAAAAAAAAAAAAGGAGATAAGAAATAAAGAATAACTGTATTTGAATAGTTAAATATACACATGTATGGTTATATAGGTGCATGTGTTTATATCAGTGTGTTATTTGATCGATAATTACATACGTATTCACATGTGAACACATATTGATAAAGTTCGAAAAATATACTGATCGACAGATCAATTAATATTGACTGGAACACACAGGAAGACTTGAGTGATGCGGACAGAACAAGACATATACGAAGAGACTTACATTGATGGATCGATTTATATTTATGCGAACGTCAGTTTTTCCTATCGATAACTAAGAAAATGATATATATATATTTGTAGACGGAAGAGGGAGAGACAAACAGAGAAATAAATAGATAATTGAAGTAGTATATATATATATATATATATATATATATATATATATATATAGATAGATAGATAGATAGATAGATAGATAGCAATATTAAGGAAAAAAATTAAAAAAACATAAAGACTAACACTGACAGTTAAACACTAATAATCACAGTTGCCCGGGAGTACACACACACACACACACACACACACACACACACACACACACACACACATATATATATATATATATATATATATTGTTAAGTAAACAGACAATGAATGTCTATTATGTTTAATCATGAGCCGTTCCAAATATCGTATTTTGGCTTTAATTTCATGTGAAAATAAAGACAAAAATTATCCAACTATTGCATATTTTTTATTACTCTGGTCTTAAGCTTTCGGCTCACATCAGACATCTTTAAAGTTGCCGTAAAGACATTAACATAATGATATTCAACATCAAAGATGATATTCTCTTGCGTTGACATAAAACATTGCTGTGCGGCGATAACGGCCACCGAATACTAGACACAGGTCATAAATTAGTAATGCGGCTCTATGACGTCATACCACGTGAGGGACCAAAATATTAACAACAGGACCATGTATCTAAATGCAAAATGTGTTTTGACTAATTTGAAATATGATTTTATTGAGTGTGGGTTGCTTTGATTTAATGTAGATAGCCTCCAATATCTGAAGTATATTTTGAGTGTGTGTTTGTGTGAGTATTATTGTGTTATCGAATAAAATCTGTCTAACCTTACGTACATGGCTTGGTTTTTCTAAGAAATGTTATTGAATAGAACTATGATCAGAAATGTGACATGTAAATATACGGGGGAGCTTGGTTCTAGTAAAATCAATATATGTAGTGGGTTTATTATTAATATCAGAGATACAATCTCTGAACGGGCATGTAAAATGATATATTACATTTAGTTGCGTCGTTGTAGGTTTATTAGAGATTATGAGGTCAAATGTGTGTGTGTTACCAGTATATATATATATGTGCAAATTTTATTAAAAATGACAAAGGTTAATTGCTTTTATATAATTTTTTTACGTTTTATAATTCTTTTTCTTTTCAGTACATAAATTACATTGAAATTGTTTTATTTATCCAAACATGTTCACATATAATTTTCGCCATTATCAAGAATTAATTTAATTTTACATCTAACTGAGTAGAGATATTGCTTTATGTATGTAGAGTTGTAGGATTTGTTTATTTTTCAAACACGGTCAGCATTTTGTGGTCGTGTTCATAGTTGATATTGTTCCGCGTTAGCTTTTACTTTTTTTTATTAATAATGCTTCTATTATTATAATTTTTTACATGTGGATGATGCTAATGTCACAGATAGAGTTTGGTTCGTCTCTACGTGCATTTAAATGAGACCTAATAGAGATATGATAAGAGTGATATAACGTGAGTCTTTCTTTCAAATATGTAATATATCCAATGTAATTATTTACGAATTTGGATTGATTAAGAATACACATTTTTAAAGGACATGTATTTTTGTAAATAATATTGGTTCACTGTAATTTAAATCTTGCAGCTGAACTATGACTTTTCACAATGATTTGAACACTGAATTTATATCTGGTTGCGAAAAAATGAGGGAAGGCATTCTTTTAAAGTTTTACAACCCCGGAGTATGTATGGTTCACCTTAGGTCAATTAGGAATTTTTTTTTATCCATATTGGGCTCGGTGAAGCATGATTTCGTAAGTTTCAGCCGGTTTAAGATTTGTAGTCTTCTTTTTGTGTCCCCGATTCGTTTCAGATTTCTAAAATTATTAAAGATGCTTATTTTTTTTTTTTTATGCTGTCAGCTAATGTTCCTCTTCAGGAGACTTTACAAATCTGTACAGATGCTCTTTATAAAAGTCATTCCGGATTTCCTCGTCTGCCGGAAAACGTGATTCTGGTGTTCATGCATTTAGACATTAAGATATTTAAATTTAATATTATTAGTAATAAGTTTGCCCAGATTGGTGATTTTGTAAGCGCGGCTTTGATGTGGTACACAGTTAAAAGCATGAGGCAGCCAGTGAGGATCGAACTCACTACTCAATTGTAATGATTCTATAGAAACAAACTTCTAAACATTATATCACGCCGAAGTGCGCAAAATGATTTTCAAAACACAGATCAAAATCACTACTCAGTTTTAATTGTTCTAGCGAGCCATTCTTGTTAACAATTACACCTCATCGAGGTTCCCTAATCTTTTCCCATATTGATGATATATATTTGGTTAGCTCCTTGGTGCTTTGTTTTAGAAAACATTCTGTCGTTTTATATAAACATCATTTATTTGAAAGCTACCATAGACCGCCTATGTACCTACGGTATGTGAATAAAACTTTTTCCACTTTTAATTCTGTCGAGAAGGCGGGGAATTTTCAGTTCAAGTTTAATTTTTTCTATCCATCCATTCAGTTTGCTGTGAAAGCAGAGAGAGATTCCTTGTTACCGTTTTTGGGTGTGTTGATTGAACAGGATGAGGTGTTGTTTATTACCATCGTATATCGTAGACTCATATTTACTGGATTGTAATTCAATTGGTATTCTTTTCTTTTAAAGTCTCGTAAGATTAATTTAATTTCTACCTTGGTCTAGAGTGCCTTGATGATATATTCAGCATATAAGTTGGAGGAGGGATTGTCGAATATTTACAATATTTTCTGGGATATTGGTTACTCGTAGAATGTTGTCAATGCACAGTGGAACGTAAGGATAGACGTTTTATGGTTTCTGTGATTTTTTGAACCAGGTTTGTGTCCAGTTTATTTAAAACTAACATGGTTGAGTAGGAGAGTTATATGTTGCTGATGCCATATCGGCGTACGTGAATCCTTGCTTTTATTCTATCAACGTGCCTGTTGTATTTATTACAGTCTTGTGATTTATCAGTTTAAATGTTGGTATGAGGCTGACTATGTGGGGCGAATCAACTTGAGATTACAGTTCCAGATTGAACAAAGCGTGCCGTCCTATATAAGACAGGGTGGAGCTGGTGATAGTAATAACTTGAGTCAGTCAGTTTCGGAGTCAGCGAGTGAACTTTATTTGATTAACAACCCACGATGTGCTCCTGAATATGCTGACGGGGCATTTAGGGTGCTGCGCAGGATTCGGTCGGTTAAATATTTATAGTTTTTAGAAACGGTTTTCACCAAGCTTAATCAACCGACTTTGTACAGGTAAAAGAACATTCTTCGTTCTCTCTGTCCAATGGGTGGATCGTGATTATTTTTTTAATGTTTTATGCTAAGTAGGATTTGATTTTAGTAATAAAACTTTCTGAAGAAATGTTGGAAGAAAAAAGTTCTTGTGTTTGTATATTTTTTCTTTTCCAGATTTAAATATGTTAAAATTATAACTCTTTTAGCCACTATCAAAGATGATTCTTATTTTTATTTTTAACTAAATATATGTATTTTAAGATTCAATTCGGTTCGTTTTGTTTTACAGTATATCAACCTCAATGGATTATTTAATACCGACAAAACTCCTACAACAGATTCGTATGAATAGAATACGTATTCTTCGTAAGATATCAGTTTGTAGATCAAGTTCATTTAATGTGTTTTTATAAAGAGGATTTTGTCGAGAGTCAAATGTATTACTGGTATGATGATATTCTTTTTTCTTCCTAATTATATTGCTGGGAATATTTTTCCATTAAAAATTTATTGTCAGTAATATCTTTTTCTCCAAAAAATTATTGCTCGACTTTTCACGATAAAAATCTATTTTTATACCTTCATAGTGTTTTGAACGCCAGTCTGACAGTCAACTAAAGCAAATGCTACCACCCCGGGTCAGGGTAAACCTAGGAAATACAGTGATGAATAGGTAGTTCCAGGCTCCTCAAAACTTCCCAATCATAGACCTTTCTGCTGAATGCAGTCTATCATCGAATCCAGGACGCAGACGTAGTTTATTTTTCATACTCAGGAAGCCTTATCGGAGGGGATTACCACTCTGCAGCGATGCATCCGGGAATTCTGAGGCTCCAGAGGATAGGGCGAGGATTTTAATACACTCCTGATCAAAATTTTAAGACCACTTAAAAATCATTAAAAAGAATAATGCTGCAATCCACGCTGCAAGACTGACCTTGACCTTTCTACAAGAAAATGGGATCCATCTCTTGGGACATCCTGCATGCTCACCAGACTTGAACCCAATTGAGAATGTTTGAGGATGGATGACAAGAGATGTTTATCGAAATGGCAAACAATATTCAACAAAAAATGAACTTCGTTAAGCCATCTTCAGAAGCTGGAGACGCTTATTTCTAGCATGTCCGACAGAATTTTTGAAGTAATCAAAAGCAGTGGAGGTAGAACTCATTATTAAATTTGGTTGTTGAATGTTTTTATAAACTTTTTGTACAATTTCGTAGAATTTTTGTCTCTGGTCTTATAATTTTGATCATGTGTAAATTGCCTCATTTTATAAAAATGTAAATTTCTAAATAAAATGTTTGGAATATAGCTTTTTGTTTCCATAACTTTTTGATTGTAGTATTGGCAACCTTAAGTGGTAGGAGTTTAAAAAAAGTATTTCTTTTTATAGATTTTTAAGTGGTCTTAAAATTTTCATCAGCTGTGTATGTAACTGGAGTTAAAATAATTTTTTTCAAACCCGGTCAGTACTGTGTAGCTGTGCTCATAGTTTATGCTAATAATAAAAATAAAAAGGTGACACTAAATAACGTCAACTATAAATAAAGTTATTATATTTTTTTAAATCCTAGCTGACTTTTGCTACACATAATATCTATCTATCTATCTATCTATCTATCTATCTATCTATCTATCTATCTATCTATCTATCTCATTTGTAAACGAGTTATTACGCGAGCTAGGTTTCTACTATGCGGCGTCTTCAAGCAATTTGCAAACCACATGGGATAAACCTAGGTAGCTCAATAACTCGTTCACAAATGAAAAATATTCAAATATAGTTATATGAATAATCTGGAAAAAATTATAAAAAATTCATGATATTAACATTTTAAATAAAAATTTAAACATATAGGATACAAATCTTATATCATTTAACAATTAACTCAAATGAAAAAAGTACAATTGCACACCCACAAAATCGAATCAAAAGAACATAGAACATATTAGAAAAATACAAACCAAGGCAAATTTCACAAGTCAGTGTGAAAACTAAGATTTTGGATCCTGATTGACTCCAGTCAATTTTTGTTCACACCAAGAAAATGGGTATGCTGTTCGGAGCCGATCGCATTACTAAAATCCGCTACTTAACCACGTCTCATGTCACGTCAAGTCAGTCTGAGATGGGAGCGGTAACCTGACGGATCTCGTCACAATGTAAAGAAGAATTTTCATTTGTCGACCCGGACGTAATGGCGCGTCACACACTCATTTTTCCTCTTCCCTCATTTCCTTATTTTCGTCTTCACCCACACACCATCAAAGAAAACAACAACAAGACACTTCAACTTACTCTTCAATAAGTACAATGTCCTTTATTGCCTGACTTTTCTTTTTCACTTTTCTCTAGCTATAAAAAGGAACACTGATTCTATTAGTTAAGTAGACTGATTAATCTTTTTACATGCACACATTCTGCTATTATCAACTATAAGCTCTGAACTTCTGTGTAACATTTAACTATTCACACTCTTTCTTTGAACAATTAATACCATGCATTTTATCTTTGAACATTTTCTTCTTTTATTTACAAATTTGTTATTCAGTTTTATTAATAAAATTCCACTTATTTAACAAACAAAAACACTTTTATTTTTCAAACCATTCAAACGATCTTCTGATATTTTAAATTGTGGGGACTTCGGTTATGTTTGGATAAACATCCCCGAGGCCCCTAGAAACCAAATTGAAATTAAAAATCATCCAATTATTGAAATTAACAATTTGGATATTAATAAATGTAATTGTAGAAACCCTTTAGAATGTCCTTTGTAAAATAGGTGCCTAACAGAATACATTGTCTATCAATGTATTATTTCTTCTGTGGAAAATTCTAATAATGTAAAGATTTATGTGGGTAGTATAATGACCTCTCTAAAAAAATTATCAACGCACGTTTCATTTAATAGTAATAAGTACAAAAGTAGAACACGCTCTAGAAATATTATTGGTATATAAAAGAAACCAATAAAACACCTACATTAAAATGGAAAATTAAAAAAAGCTTCAATATGTAAGTCTTTAAACGACCCATGACCCTTGTATCTATATGAAAAACTATATATTATTAAATTTCCTAAGCATGAAAATCTATTAAAAAAACGTAATGATATAAATGTCATTTCTAAAGATTGTAAAATGTTTACCTTAAAATATGGTTAGAAAGATTCTTCTTAAAACAATAAAAAACAAAAAATAAAGACGTATATCAACATACATATATTTAATATTTTTTTATATTATGAGAGGATAATAATTAAATAGATATTAAAATAATTAAATTGATATTTAAATCTTTACTAATTAAAAAGATATTTAAAGAATTGTATTATGATTTTAAGAATTGTATTAGAATATAATAATAATATAGAGTTTATAAAAATAATAATATAAATTTTAATATTTTAAATAAATAAATAGATATTAAAACGTCTTTTTACAAATTAAGAGTTTTAGGAAAAATTAGAATAAAATGCATTCTGAATCGAAATAAAAACATTTTTATTACACCCAAAAGTCGCTTTAAGTTAGGTTAAAAATATAAAATGTTTTCTTTTTTTTTGTTTTAGAAAATGATGAGGTACTGAAAGAACTAAGAGAATAATTTGTAGCAATAATGGATACATCAACGGCAATGAAGTCTAGACAGGGTTTTTTATCGACTGAAAGTTTTACCGTTAAGACTGAAAGAAGTATATATTTTCCAAAAATATTTTTTTTCAAATTTACAGTAGATCTCTATTCTGATTAGTTACATTGAACACACGCATAAATTTTTCTGTCCTCCCATATACATAAATAACAAACGTAATTTTTCTTATATTCAAAGGAAAATCATTTTCACAAAAATGTTAGCTCGATGACGAGGTCAAAATCTTGAAACATAGAAATGTCTGTGTTGCAATGTAAACTATATTAGTTTTAACCCCCAAAACTTATATATATATATATATATATATATATATATATGTGTGTGTGTGTGTGTGTGTGTGTGTATGTGTGTGTGTGTGTGTGTATGTATGAGAACCTTGAAGAAGTTTTCGCTGTTTTCCAACAAATGGCGTTCCCAGAACTGCATGCGTGGTAACGCATCTATAAGTAAGTAATATAAGCAAGTTTTAAATTCAGTGTCTGTCATTTAACCGAAGTGTAAACACAGTTAATTCTCGCCTCGATCAAAAATCTGTTGTGGGCGACAAAGCTAACTTTGCAGCCGAGCTTGGAAAGAACCTCCAATCCGTAGTGGACTGGGGTAAGAAATGGCTGGTAAATTTTAATGCTTCTAAACGAAGCTACTAGAGAGTAAAACACTACGCCTCCTTGGTCTCACACTTTCAGCGGACCTCAAGTGGAATGACTATATCGAATCTATTGCTAAATCTGCTGCTATGAAAGTCGGTTCTCTGTGCAGGGCCCGGAGGTTTTTTCCGTCTGAATCTATCCTGCGCATTTATAAATCTACCATCCGCCCGTGCATTGAATACTGTTGCCATATCTGGTCGGGTGCCCCTGCTATTCTCCTTGGGCTTCTAGACAAGGTACAGCGGAGGGTCTTTAATGTGATCGATACCGACTTAGCAGACCGCCTGCAGTCTCTCTCTCACCGGCGCGACGTGGCTTCCCTGTGTCTCTTCTATAAATACTTTCACGGCTTCTGCTCCCATGAACTTAGATCACTGGTGCCCCCTAGGTTCGAATTTGCACGTGATACTAAATTAGCAACTAGATCTCACCCTTTTACAGTGAAACCGATAAAATGCAACCGCAACTTCTATTCCAACAGTTTCTTTTCTCGCACTTCCCGACTGTGGAATTCTCTTCCACATGACTACTTCCCCGACGGCTACAATCTCCAGGAGTTTAAATGTAAGGTCAATAGACACCTCCTAACAAACTAATTTCTATTCTTTCAAACACTCTTCCCAACCACCCAACTATCTATCACCCCGCTTCTGACATTTCCTATATCTAACTACTCTTCCTATTTACCTCCCCCTATATAGCCCCAAGCGCAATAGTGGCAGTGGAATGCCTTGCTTGGGGTGAAATGATTAAAAAAAAGACAGATTTATGTCGGATGAAAGTGTATTTGCGGAAAATGTTAGTGCACTACTTAATTGAAAATAGATCTGCAGCTGAAGTACACTGCGGCGACCATGCTCTGTCGGAAAGAACATGATATTAAATAACGCTATAGCGCATCGAAAAACAATTTTAGGCATTACTTCATGAAGCCTTATGGTAGCTGAACTTGCAGAATCGTTAAGAGTTGATCTCACAACAGTTTCGAAACGTTTGAAAGCATTAGGAATGATTAAAAAATAAGAACATTAAATACTGTCCGAGATGAAGTCGAGACACGTCAAACGGCGTCTTGTTACCTGCGAACAGATGCTTTAACGGCAGAAATTTTTCTTTTTGCATAAAAGTGGATCCGTGTTTGTGTTTTAAGCATGATACTCAGTTAAATTTGAAAGTTGAAATCTGTAAATTTTAACCTTAATTTGTAATTTTTAAAATTAAATTTTGATTTTTTTTAAAAGTGAAATGACTAGACAATTAGTAATACTAATTTCTATTTTAATCTAACATTAACATTAATGCTCCAATAAATTGGTTTGAGGGTATGTTGTCACGTTTTTCAAATTTTTCAAATTTTTCATCTCCATCAATTTTCAAGACACAAGAAGTGTTGAAACGAAATAGCTATTTTGTCGTGATGTCATAACATACTCATGGTATAAATTTTGAAATTTATTTATATATATATATATATATATATATATATATATATATATATATATATATAACCGCACAGTCTGCACGCAGGTACAATTTGAATATGTCATTTTCTAAATGGTGCTTAGATGTGGCACAAGACCAAAAATAAGCCCATTGAATTCACAACTCATTAGTAATGGTTATAGAAAAACAAGCTTTTTAACCATTACACCACGTTGAGGTGCCTTTATTGATTCTACAAGCGCAGCTTAGATATGGCACAAGGCCGAAATATGGGGTACCCAGTGTGGATAGAATACACTGCTCAGTTGTTATAGGTTCTAGTGTGACAATCTTGCTAACGATTACACTACGTCGAGGTTGAATATTGTGGTGATAGCTTGTACAAAACCAGCTAGACTTTTCGTATGAATTAGATACTGAGAATTAGTGCATAATGTTCCACAAGGTTTCAAAGCAACACTCCCCACTATTTGAATTCAGAATTTTTATTCTCTTAGTTTAATGACCAACCAAGTCTATAGGTTCTCGGTCTTTCTGGGAGATAAGATGAATTCCTATGCTTACTAAAGTATGTGTTCGTAAATGAATTTAATGAACTCAATTCTCCGATTTTTGAATTCAAGACGTTATTCATTAGATCGCCGCGCTTACTCATATATTTTTTTTCTTTCCTGATATTTATAAAATGTTAATTAAAACATTTTGAATGTTTGCTCATGTGTTTATCTTCAATTAATGGAACAACCTTAATTAGATTAGATTAACTCACTACTCAAAATAAAATTTATTCTGAATGTATGGAAATATGTTTGTTGTTTTTTTCATGTACATCAAAATAAATATCTAGGAGAATAAAATATCTAAAATTTAAACAAACTTCTCATATTGATTAACATAATTTGTATTAGTTTCGGAGTTTAATTTTTTAATTCTTTATGACTTTTCTTAAAGATTTCTTTTTTTTTTCATTGTTGTTAGAAGCACGACATTGTGACTTCTTTCGTGAAGACAGTGAAACATTTCCTATTGACACAAGTAATTGTTAGAATCCATAAAAAAGAACAGAACGAAACAAGACTTTCGAAGCCGTCAAGCGAATCTCAGAGGAATATTGAATCATTTTTTTTGTCTGCTCACGACTCTACTGCATTGTCAATGTGACACAGCGAATTAAGATAAGGTAATATTCAAGATTGGTAATCTCATTCATTTTGGAGAAAGAGGAAATACTCCAACGATGGAAAGAATATATGAAAGATCTTTTCCACGACAAGAGAGAGCAACCAATAATACGCAAAGACGAGGACGGACCGGAAATATTAAAGTCTGAAGAGGAATCTGCAGTAGCAAAACTGAATAGAAACAAAGCAGCTGGACCAGACAGCACAGTCATAGAGGTGCTGATAGTACTGGAAGAAGTTGGTATAGAGAAAATTACAGAAATAATAAATTAAATTTATAATAGTGGGGTAATACCAGAGGACCTCAGCAAGTTTATCTTCATAGCACTACCTAAGAAGCCAGGAGCAAACGAGGGCGAACTCCACAGAACCATCAGTTTAATGAGCTATATAACAAAACTGACCGTCCGAATCCTGATGAATAGAGCGAGAAGTAGAATCAGGCCAGAGATAGGACAAGAACAGTGTGGTTTCGTTAAAGACACAGGAAGAAGGAATGCCATATTTATGATTAGGATGCTCTCTGAAAGGACCATACAAATGAAGAAGGACTTATACCTGTGTTTTATTGATTATGCGAAGGCGTTTGACAAAATATGCCACAAAGCATTGATGGAGATGCTCGACAGCCTGGACATATTTGAGAAAGACTTGAGAGTAATCAAGAATCTTTACTGGCAGCAAAACTTACGGACAGGCAATGAATTGACTAGGTATACAAAGATAGAAAGGGGCATGAGACAAGGATCTGTTTTTTCACCAGATCTGTTCAACTTGTACAGCGAGAATATTTTGAGGAGCCTAGAAGTTATGCCTGGATTCGTAATCGGAGGACACAATTTAAACAACCTAAGATATGCAGATGATACAGTGCTGATGGCAGACACAGAAAGAAAACTAAAAGACATCCTACAGAAGGTAGCTGAAGAAAGTAACAAGAAAGGACTAGAAATAAACTGCAAGAAAACCGAATGCATGGTCATCAGTAAAAAGGGCAGCCCAAGATGCCAAATACAGGTTGGGGATACTAGAATCAAGCAGGTACATGAATTAAATACCTCGGAAGTGTTATAACAGAAGACGGAAAGTGCGACACAGAGATCCGAAGGCGAATTGACATGGCGAAGGAAGCATTCCAGATATTGAGTAAGGTATAAAGCAACAGGACAATTTGGCTAGAAACAAGGAAGAGAGTACTGGATTGCTAAGTGCTGTCCGTTCTTCAATATGGCAGTGAATGCTGGACAATATCATCAAGGATGAAGGAAAAACTTGAAGCAACTGAAATGTGGTTCTACAGAAGTATGCTGCAAATATGGATCGAGCATGTGAGCAATGATGTGGTCTTAGAAGTGATGGAAACATAAAGGAAATTAATACTGAGCATCAGGAAGAGTTAGCTGAAGTTCCTGGGACATGCAATGAGGATAGAGGGCTTGGAGAACCTGATACTAACAGGGAAGATAGATGGAAAAGAGACAGAGGAAAGCAACGGATAACATATTTGAAGGACCTAATCAGGTGAATGACGAAACGAATATTGCATGGTTTAACAAGAGAAGGCGTGCTCAGAGCCACCAGGGATAGGGAAATGTGGAAAGCCGCCATGATCGCCTTCGTCCTAAAAGGACAGTGCATATAGAAGAAGAAGAATGTCATATATATATATAATAGTCCCAACGATTTGGTTTACCCTCTGAATTTAACAATTAGTACGTTTCATATTTATTTAATTTACTTAAGTCCAACATGCAAGTTTGTTCATTTTAACCTATGCGTGCAAGGCGTCGAATTATTTGTTAATTTTTTGTTCAGAGTGGGATTAGCTAAAATTTAAAATCCGCTTGCAGTAATAATATTATTCACCATTTCATGGAATTAGGCAAAAAACTTTAAATTTTTAGAGAATCGCTATGTAATTATTATTATTATTATTATTATTATTATTATTATTATTATTATTATTATTATGTCATTTTTCATCATATTTCGATTTCTGCTTTGTTCTCACTACCAACCAAGTCTGCGGGGAGACCTAAGGCAGGTAGTGGCGTGTTGTTATGGCTCCATTTCATGTTTTTCTATCTTCCCTATCATCCCCAGCATTACATAGATAAAGTTTTCCTTAGTGTGTGGGCTGTACTTAATATGACAATTTTTTGTATATCTCTTAAGCTGGGGTTTCCAGGGATTCTTTCAATCTGTTGTTTTGTTCCATTTTTTATCATTCCAAGTGCACCTACTATCACTCGCACAACTCTTGTTTTCAATTTCCACATTTTTTCTATTTCAATTTCCAGGTCTTTATATTTTGACAATTTTTTAAATTCCTTGATTGCTATGTTACAATCCGCTGGACAAGCCATATCAATTAATAGACAAGTTTTCTCCTTCTGGTTTTTAACAATAATGTCTGGCCTGTTTGCTTCAATTTTTCTGTCTGTGTAGATGGTGTAATCCCATAGAATGCTTACATCTTCTATTTCTGTAACCGGTGCTGGATGATGTTCATACCAGTGTTTGTTTACAGCTTTTCCATAATGTTTGCACATTGCCCAATGTAAATATTGCCCAACTCTATCGTGGCGATGTTTATATTCGTTTGGGGCAAGCACAGAACAGCCTGAGATTAGGTGGTCTATTGTTTCTTGGTGTTTATCACAAAACCTGCATTTTGGATCCATATTATTATGCATAATATTTGCCTGAAAGTTTCTCGTGAAAAGACTTTGGTCTTGTGCTGCAAGTATAAATCCTTCAGTTTCAGACTTTAATCCAGATGCACGTAACCATCGATGAGTATTAACTTTGTCAACATTGGATTTATTGGCACGTACTGGATATTGGCCATGCATAGGTTTATCTTGCCAGCGCTGTTTCATCTTTTCAAGAGCTTTACCTTTGGCTTTCATTTTCATATTTTTTGCCGCAATAGTTGGTTCTTGGCTACTGTTTTGCTTTTCTACAGAATCTACTAACTGTAAATCTTGTTTGTATTTACTGCCTTCTTTTATTATTGAATATTTTTTCTTTCTTTCTTCATGTTGCCTTACTAATTGTATCATCCAATCCTTTGTTGTTTCTATGTATGTTAGTAAGCCAATAGTTGTTGTCTTGTATGACAATTCCAGCTGAATAAGACCCCTTCCACCTTCTTTACGGGGTATGTATAGACGGTCTACATCAGCCTTTGGATGATGCATCTTATGCTTAGAAAGAAGCTTTCTTGTTTTAGCATCCATTCGCCTGATGTCGTTTAGAGTCCAGTTTAAGATGTTGAAGCTATATTGGACAACTGGGATTGCAAGGCTATTAATGGCCATAACTCTGTTCTGTGAATTTAATTCAGTTTTTAATATCATTCGTAGCCTTCTATAGTACTCTTTACGCACTATTTCTTTCATTTTTTTATGGTGAATGTTTTCGCTCTCATTTACACCTAGGTATTTATAAGCTTCTTCTGGTTTCAATTCTTTTATTGTTACAGCAGGGTCTAGGCTAATTGAGGATGTTTCTTGTATTGATCCACGTAAAACTGTAGCTTTAGCACATTTATTCAAATTAAATTTCATTCCAATGTCTTCGCTGAAGTATTTTACAGTTTGCAGAAGACCTTCCAGCTCATTATCATTCTTAGCATATCACTTTAAGTCATCCATGTAAAATAGATGGCTTATTTTCTTTTGGCCTATTTTATAACCACATTCTGTCTCATTAAGTTGACTGGTTAGTGCTATTAATGATATGCAGAATAGTAAGGGAGATAAAGAATCACCTTGAAATATACCTCTTTTGATGTTTATTTCATCAGACTTATAGGTTCCATTTATATGATTGAGGTAAAGGGTTGTTTTCCATATAGACATGCACTGTTTGATGAAATTGATGATGACGGGCGATATCTTGTATATATTTAAGGTCTTTAAAATCCATTCATGTGGCACACTATCGAATGCCTTTCGGTAGTCTATCCAGGCAGTACTAAGATTTTTCTTTGTACTGTAGCAGTTTTCCAGGATCATTTTGTTAATTAGCAATTGGTCTTTACAACCATAACAGCCACGTTTGCACCCTTTTTGTTCAAGCGGTATCATGTCATTTCTTTCTAAGAATAAATATGTCTGTTTTGTTAAAATAGATGTTAGTAGTTTATATGTTGTCGGAAGACATGTAACTGGTCTGTAGTTTTTCGGGTTGTTTGTGTCACCATTCTTGGATAGAAGAAATGTAATTCCTTTGGTCATCCTTATTATTATTATTATTATTATTATTATTATTATTATTATTCGTTTAATTTCTTTGATTTCTGGTGTATACTCCTTAAATCCCGGGTCCTAACAAGAGATCTAAGGTCAGAAATGGTATCATAACATTTTCCACTGAACAATTTTGCAAAACAGCATACACACAAAACAAAAACTATTTAAGATCACACTCATTTTATATTGATAAAACCTTTCGTAAGATGTAAGCTATACTTCTGAGTACAGTTAACACATCACAGTAAATCCCGGGCCTAACAAATGAAACAACTTTTCACCAAAAAATTAGACTTTATCCTTCAATATTGTCTCCTTCTAGGGTGATAAACTGATTCCAACGCTTTCCTAACAATTCGGGACATTATTTTGAAGAAAGATTTATCTTTGGCATCAAAATATGCCTCAGTTTTCGATATCATTTCTTCACTGGATTCAAATCTCTTTCCCTATATCATTCTTTTCAGGTTTGCAAACGGTCAGTAGTCGTTGATAGCCAGATCTGGTGAACAGAGTGGATGCGAAAGGAATTCAATGTGCTATTCATGCAGTTTTGCCATTGTTGTGATCGACTTGTGACACAGTGCATTCTCTTGATGAATGAACAATTATTTATTTTTCATTTGTGGCTGTTTTTTAGCGATTTCTTCCTTTAAACGCACCAATAATACTATAAAACATTCGCTATTGATGGTTCTTTCTCAATGTAATCGATGCACACAATTTGGAGGCTAAACGTTTGCTTGCTGATGTTTGCGTTTTTGTTCGCTTGGGACGGCTTTCACCTGCTGCTGTACAGTCACCTGACTGCCGATTTGACTCCGGAGTGAAGTGGTGGATCTATGTTTCATTCATTATCACATATTTACGCAAACACTCCTTGTCGCGTTGAAATTGTCTACGCGTTGTTGTTTTTGATCGACTGTGAGCAAACGCGGCACCCACTATGAACACAGCTTTCTCATTGACAAATATACTTGCAGAATGCTGAATACACTGCCTTCTAGTATGTTCAACTCCTCTTCTATCTCACGCAACTTCAATTTACAATCGTCAAAAAAGAATTTGTGCATTTCTTTGGTGTTTTACAGGACAACTGCTGATTTTGATCGACCAGAGCGCTCAGCACCATTTGTGTCTGTACGATCGCATTTAAATCAGCATAACACTTCTTAACCATTGTTTCCGACGGGGCAGAGTTTGAATAACTCTTATCAAGCCATTGCTTTGCTTGAACAGTATTTTCCTATCAGAAAGCAATGCTTTATCAACACGCAAAATTCAGATTTTTCCATTGTTTTGAAAATTTTCAACAATAGTTTCACTTAAATATATGTAATTTGTAACCTAATAATTCGATTGGGCCAAATTTTGTCACGTGCTATATAAGGGTTTCTAGTTCATAAAAATCATATAGAGGTTTTGTTAGTGTGGCTACCTATATATCAGGCCCGGGACTTATTGAGTGATGTGCTATGTACATTTCTTTAAGGCATGTACAATAAGAAATGCATGCTATCAGTCTATCGAAATTTTTTCCAATAAATCAAAGGCCTCTTAATACAATTGGAATTGTTGATGTTCACATGTACCACATTTTTGAAATCTTAATTTCATGCTCCTTTGTATTTTGATAGATATTTCAAGATCTTCAAAATACATTACATTATGTGAGTGTTTCCTTGTTTATGAGAAAACACATTCTGCTTTTGAGTTCTTCGATCACAATCCCGGGGCTATTAGGTTTGATTATTCTGACTGTGTGTATTGTAAAGTCCAATAAGTTTTTTTATAGGTCCTATCTCTATTTCAACAGTAAAAGATGTCAGTCTAGTAGCAAGCTTAAATGCCCGTGGTCGAGCTCGTCAGAGTAGTTGTCATGAGAATATTTCTAGAAGAGACAGAGGGAAGCCATTCCACGTCTGCGAAAAAGTGACCGAAGTCGAGATGCCAAATCTGGACCGGTTATATTGAAGACGCTTCTCTGGATTTTGTCAAGAATCTTGAGATGTCTATCAAAGCATACAACCATATATGACAACAGAATTCGATGCACGGACGAATGGTAGATTTATAAATGTGAAAGATTGATTCTGACGAAAAGGGGTATTAAAAAATTAGATTATTATTGTAATGTACAGTAGTTAATAAGTGATAAAACATAAGCAATAAGAAGTGTCCTCTCATCGAAAAACTACTAAAAACAACAATCTTGCCGCTAAACCTTATAACAACTCAACACACACACACACACACACACACACACACACTCTCTCTCTCTCTCTCTCTCTCTCTCTCTATCTATATATATATATATATATATGCATAGTTCATAGTTCATTCTTTTTAATTAAATACCATTACATAATATAAAGAAGAAATCTTATTCTTACGAAAACACATCACTGAATCAAAATAATTTAAGTCAAAATATCTGTATCACAAATATTAAAACAATATTTACATTCAATGAATATATTTAAATTTTTTCATTGATAAACAGAACATTTTGCAAAAAGTAATTGTCCATGACCTTTAATCAAATATGCAATACATAAATACAATGGCTTTTGATTGTAACATTGAAAGTCTAATTGCCAACTACTGAAGGTGTGTTACTTAGTAAATTTAGATATTACAAATTATGAAATTAACATGTAAACACTACTCAATACAATCGACACGTTCAGCACATTATATTTTTAGCGCTTAAGTGTAATGCCGTATTTCTATACTGAACAATCTGTAAGGTATAAACATCGATCTAGAGAAAAAAAGAAACAAAATATACTCATATTATTTCAACCTTTCTAACTTTACTACATTCCTACTTTCGAATAACCCTCATTTTTATTTTCCGTTCTTTTTTTTTTGTTTTTTGTTACTTTGCAAACTCCAAAACACTATCATCCTTCCGGCAATCTTGCCTGGTGTAATTCAGTGGGCGTTTGACAGTCCATTCCCGCCACCAGCCCGAGATAAATCCCCAGCCTTCCAGAAAACTCGCCATGAAGACGACGCTTTGCATCAACACTCTTCCAAAATAAACACTAGGTTTTAGTCTTGGCACCGTATTACTCGGTTGTAGTTGCCATAATTTTAAGGAAACATATACTTTTTGTTCCGTATTTTTTTCATTGCTTCTGATCATTTTCTCCTGAGTCTATATTTTAAAGTAAACTTGTGAATTCCTTCCTTTACCAACGAAAGTCGAGTTAGAAAACACAGCGGACAGAATCAAAAGAGATCGATATAGTGAACTTGGACACGAAAATGAGGACATTCTTTAGCTGAATCAATTTTCTACTCCTATTTACAGGCGTATATTCGCAGGGCTAAATTATACAGGAATAGATCAATAATTACGTAGGTTGATTAAAAGAAAATTCAATTTTACGATTTAATTCCATTAATACAAACTAGTGAATTTTAGACGGTGCTTTTTTTTAAAATATGAAATAAATTGTGCAAACTAATTTATTTCTTTGTTTACTACTGATTGTCTGTAAAAGGACAATACGAAAAAGCTGAAAATGAAAACTTATCTTAGTAGAGAGGTTTTCGTCCTATGTAAAAAAACGCGTTTTCCTTTTTGTCTTTTCTCATATATATATATATATATATATATATATATATATATATATATATATTGTGTGTGTGTGTGCAATATATACGCGCATGTTTATTGTTACATTTACTTACCATGAAATATAACATAAGTATATACATATATATATGTATATTTCATTTAGAGATTAATTATTTCCAAATAAAAAATACTAAAAAGTTCTACAATAGAATTGTATTGAACATTTTTAATACAACTGTTTACTGGTCAAATTTAATTATGACCAAAAACTAACAGAACTGTCTATATATAAAATGAATAACTCTGTTTATGTGTTTGTGTGTTTCCATTCTAATGAACTCTACTCTTCGAAATCCATTGGTTCAATTTCAGACAAAATTGGGTCACTTGGCGATCATGATATGAACATTTGACGTACGCAAGCATTCTTCGAATCGATTTACAGGTTACGGCATAAATAACCGAAACGTTTAGAATTAACGAACGTTTCTCGTCCGCAACGCCTTAAATGCGAATTAATCCGAATTCGGGTAACCGGTAGATCAAGTTTCGATCCTTTGATGTGCATAAAAAAAATTTGAATCAATCTACAGGGTTTGCGGACTTGTATGCATTTCTCCAAGACGCTTTACTCAAACTCAACCAAAATTACGTCACTGGTCGATCAAGTTCTGATGACTTGTTAAGTGGACAAAATTTCAATTGGCACACAGGGTTTGGCAAAAATTAATAGAAAATATTGCCTTTTGCGATTTTTTATTCCTCATTAACGCTTAGTTATATTCCATCAAAAATCGGGTCTTTTTGTAACTTCTACCTTATCATATGCCATAACAATTTCACGTTTTCTACACGTTTCTAACCCCTCCGAATTTGCAGTGACAATGCATCCACTTCTTCTGCGTCACAACGTCATTGCTTCATATTACAGGCTGCTATAATGCCCGCCCCGTTCTTCCAATTCCGTTCATCATTCCCGTTTATTTGCAATATTGATCAAGCATGAATCCCGTTTTACAAATACCACAAAATCCAATATTTACTTCGCAATGTTCAGCTTAGTCTCTCGGCAAGCTTATACTAGAGCGTTTTGAATAAGCTCTTGACCTTAACATTTCAACATAAACACTAAAAACCCCCGAGCAAAACACCGCCTCTACAGCTAGTTATATATATATATATATATATATATATATATATATATATATATAGAGAGAGAGAGAGAGAGAGAGAGGGAGAGAGTAAAGTATATATAAAAGTATTCTATCACTACATAAAAAAATTTCATGTTTCGTAACAATATTGTTCTTCTTCAGGTGATAGTTTAAAATAATTTAAAAAATATTATAAACTATCGCCTGAAGAATAACACTATCGTTCTGAAACATGGAACATTATTTTAACTATCACCTGAAGAAGAGCCGTATTACGCTGAAAAATGAATTTTTTTGTTTAGTGATATAATGCTTTTATAAACTATTTTAATAAAACAAATAAATTATTAAGCTCTACTTTGCATCGAGCACTCCTTATAAAAGTAAAAGTTTGAACAGTGGGTTTTAATCTTCCTGTTCTTTCACTTTCTTATAGTATATATATATATATATATATTAAATGGACATTGACGTCAACACAGAAATGTGGCAGTCGGATTCATGCTTTAGCGAAATGTTCTATTGACTTCAGTGTTTACTTTTAAATTAATAGCCTAATACTTAAAATAACACAAATTTTAACTTATAAAATAAAACCTGGGTTACAATGCAGAAGTTGGCACACCTTGAATATGTTATATTATATTAATATTATTAATAAAATAAAATCTATCTATCTATCTATCTATCTATCTATCTATCTATCTATCTATGTGTGCGCATGTGTGTGCGTGTGCGTGAGAGTAAGTCATATTTACAATTTCTGCATCTATATATATATATATATATATATATATATATATATATATATATATGCATCTATATATATATATATATATATATATATATATAGATGCAGATTCAGTTTATTATATATATAGATGCAGATTTAGTTTATTATATATATATATATATATATATATATATATATATATATATATGCAGCAATTGTAAACATGACTGATGGAAATATAGTAGACAATTTATATTTTATAATATTATTGATAATTTTTTATGTGAATAACAGACACATACGCACAAACACTTACACAGAGATACACACAGGTGTTAGACAAAGTATTTGAAACACCTGGAAATAATTTCAATATAGGATAGGGCTGCCTTTGGCAGTAATTAAAGCTTGAATTATGCATAGGATCGAGTCGTACAAAATTTGAATTTTTTCCAGAGGATTTTTTATCAGCAAATAGTCTTCAATTCTTTCAATGATGATGGTGGATGATATCGACTCCTCATTTACTTGAAATGTTCAATAATGCTAATATCCGGGGACTGTGGTTGTTAGATAAGATGTTCTACTTCACTAGAATGTTTATCTTGCCGTTCAGCTACAACTTTAACAGTATGAATCGGTGCATTATGATCCTGAAGGATGGCCTTTTTTCTCCAGAAACAGTTTCTGAACTATAGAATAAAGTCGATTATTTAAAATTCTTAAATAGTCCTGATTGTTGATTTTCATAATCAGGAAAAAATGTACTACTAATAATAAATCAACAGACATAAAAATAGACAAGCTTTTGACAGTTTAATTAAATGTTTTTAATCATACTTTGATAATAGCTGTTTCTATTATTTTGTCAACAAAATAGGACCACTTTCTGCATTTCGTGGAATTGCCTAAAAGTTGATGGTTGCGTGCCTTTTTAAAAGTTAATTTATTAGCTTCGTGAAGGGTTTATCATATATTAAATAATAATAATAATAATAATAATAATAATAATAATAATAATAATAATAAGAAGAAGAAGAAGAAGAAGAAGAAGAAATATTGAAGATATAAAATGCAGGAGAAATGATAGTCTACTTGAAAGGTTTATGTAAATGGATGGCAGAACACATATAAAGTGGGGTGGAAATGCCAAAGATTATTGAGGGCAACAAGTAAACAATTTGTTCAGGGCCATAATAGACAACGCCCTGAAGGGAGATAGAAGAAAAATGTCATAGTTCATTTCAGAAATTATTGCTTAGAAATTATATACATCTATAGCCAGCAGAAACAAGCACACTGGTACGAGCAGAAATGCACATTTATACAAACATAAACATTGCTTTAGAGATTAATGACTAGAGTGATCGTGTTAAATAGATATCAATGCAAGACAATTCTTTGATGTGTTTTCGTGTGGATTACTATCTTTCAAAGCAAATTAAAGATAAGAAATATTGCAATATGTTTTTAAAGAATTAATCCTACAAAATATTAAAAAAATCTAAACTCCACATTTATATCAGAAACTGGAAATGACATCAGATTTATCTCAAAAAGAGTAAAAAACATTTTCTTAACTTTCAAAATAAAATAAAAATAAAAGTGAAAATGATATTTGAGACGTCAATCTAGTCGTTTGATCTGTAAATTTTGTTCAGCGTTATTCACTTTCAATGTTAAAGGTATTTTATCTTTTGGTAGGAAGGAGTGAAAACAATTATGGAAAGTATTTACTTGTTTTATTTTTGGTTATTCTTTGTTTCTCTGCAAAATTTTCTGGCTTTTCCGCTGAAATTACAAATGCTCTATACTGTGAATTCTAATTGACATTCTATATAGGAATACAGCCGCGTGCTGATTAGGTCTTTATCCGAAAGAAGTGTTTTGCGTTAAGATAAATCAATGACATTGTCAAATATGGTTGAAAATGTTATTTCACGTACGATGGGAAACAATTCATATTTTTCATTTGGAGAACAAACACGCACAGACACTTATATCTTGATTATATTCAAACCACATTGTTATCAGCGAATCAGTTATAGGCAACAGGTGTTTCTATTTCGAAAACAGATTAGAGTCAAGTGTAAGAAAACGGGACAAAAGAACTCCAACTGTGAACATTTTTCTATTAATAACATCAAGCGTATATTATCTATAATTTTGCCCTGGTTCTTGTTTTCAGCTCTATGATTTACACCAGTGAAGCAAATAAAATTGATTCGTCCAAAAGAGAAACTATTTCAGTTGAAGGCAAGAAATGATGGTAGCTTGCTTTATAGAGATAGAGGATTATGGTGGAGATTTTTTTCTTTAGATATTTATTTCAACATTTATTGTTTTTCCAAAAGAATTGCCTTCAGCATATTACAGCCAGTTATTTAGGGAAACATGAATTATTAATGAATGTTTTGTAATGTCTCAGTGCCTCTACAGTCTCATGTGGAGAAGAGGGGTTTTACCAAGGAGGTTTTCACGGATTGATGTTGCCAGAAACAAGCTCAACTGATGTTAAATTCACAACAGTTCTTGTCTTAAACTGGTTGCCAATCAAACCGACGGAACTTCGTCTCTCTTGTTATTTAATACATAACTTGTGGATGAAGGGGGAAATTCCTTTTTTCACAAAAGTGCAAAAGTAAACGTAGTGAACTATGGCGGAATTCGAACTCAGCACGACGAGTCCAATTTTGACGCATATAATTGAATAGGCTACTGAATGAAGATAAAAATAAAAGTGAATTTGTGGTCGTAATTGTTGTTCATCAGCTCTATTTTCCAATCTTTCTGAATTCATTTGATTTCAATCTTTTCTTTTTAATAGTCAAAATAAGAAGAAAAAGTAATTTTTAATTTTGTTTGAATTTGTTGTATATGAAGTTATTTTTTACACTGATTGCAGGATATTGATCGCATCATTGTTGTTGTTATCAAAACATTTCGATTGTTGGTCTTTGTGATCTTCATCAGGTTTATGTCGACTCGAGTAATCTAAAGCGAATTCCGAAATGAGCATTTTATTTGATATACAGAGGTAGACTCTTCTTGTTCCTCTACCTATGTCTAGGAATATATCATCTAGTTCTTATTTTTAGTATTGTTCAGTTATTGTTCGCCATGTTTCCACTGAGTCCAACTACACATTGTCCGCACCAATGATTTAGCACACAATTCATGAACCCACGCTTCAATCAACTAGAGTGTGATTTCTTTGCATATTAGAAATGAATATACTTATGATGAGGTTCAAATAAACATTCTTAAATATATGTGGGAAAAAAGAATATTCTATACAGCTATCCTAATTCAGAGCAAAAAGTATCTGGTATGGTCCAATATAAAGAAAACTACAACACGTATCAATTGAACATTTAATCTCCTTCGAAGTAGTCCGCTTATGAAGCCATACACTTTATTCAGACTCATGTCGATTGATAGAAGCATTACTGGAAATTCTTTTTTGGAAAAGTGTGTAGTTATCTCTTCACATTTTCTTGGATTTCCACGAGGTCTTGAAATCTTGTTTCTTTCAGTGGGATTTGATTTTTGAAGAGAAAAATTCGCACGGGCGTGATCTTGGGAATATGATGGTTATTGGACCTGGGTAATGTAGTAAATGGCCAAAAACTGCTTCACAAGTCATTGTCATTGATGGAATTGCTTTGGTGTAGTGTGACGACCTAACTCTACACACTTTCCTGCCAATAGAGAACGTTGTAACTTTATGTGGGTGTTCAAGGTAAACATGTTGCAAACGGCGTCGTTTTAGCTCTGATGCCATAACAACAGTCTCGATATTTTTTCAGTCATTTTAAAAATGTAACAACCAATTTGTGGAGTGTCGTTAAACACTGTATAGCTTCAAGTAAGTTGGCGTCTCCGTATTCGTTGTCACATTAGAGTAAAGCCGAGCAACCAGTTTTAGAGATATTCAAAATGGCTGCATATATTCCAACCAGATCTCGTATATTCATTTCGTTATTTTCGCAATAATTTTCTCTTTTCTAACTTTCTACTACTACTACTACTACTACTACTACTACTACTACTACTACTTATCTATCTGTCAATTTGTCTATCTATCCCATTGTATTCGTATGTATTCATGTCTTCATTTATAGATATTTTCGTTTTTGTTCTGTTTATATATTTTAACTTTTATTGTCACTCTCGCTTTGTGTTTTATATTCAATTAGCGGCTTTTGAAATGAAGCTATATATATATATATATATATATATAGAGAGAGAGAGAGAGAGAGAGAGATTTCATTTTTATATGAAACAGATATACATAAAGGCAGGAGAGGGAGGAATCGGTTTTAAATATATATTTATATATAAATACATATTTGTGTTTTGTATTTTAGTAAAATCATGATATAAACATTTTTCTTTAAAAATCCGTTAATTATATTTTCCAGTTTTTATCTTTAGATTTTAATTTTCTCACCATGTCTGCCTACTGTTCCATAAAAATATTTTCTGAAAAGCGTTTGATGATAATCGTCCTTGAAAATTTACCGAGAAATATTTTCTGATGCAAAGAATTTTTAATTTTACAGAAAGAAATGAAAGAAACACTAAAATAGACATTATTAAACTGTAAACAGTGATGGAATCTGCTAAAAAGAAAAGAAGAAAAAACGACAGCTAAAAATAACGAGAGATATTTTTGATTGAAATCATTATGTTCATTTCATGATATTTTGTTTGAATCTTATGAATACGCGCTTAAATTTCTCTTTAAGGCTATTATTTCTAATGTTATTATTATATAAAAAATGTTTTGATATTAAGGGAAATAAATTTTATTCCGTTCTCTTAGATTTAATAACATTCTTGTAAATTGATTATTTGTAAAACGCTTTTCATATATATATATATATATATATATATATATATATATATATATATGAAAATAATTCTACAAATAATAAATTTACAAGAATATTATATATATATAATTACTCACATACACACAAACACACACATGCACACAAACACACACATACACACAAACACACACATACACACACACATATATATATGTATCACACTTTTGATTGCGTAAATCTTTACATTTCTTTATTGTTTTATTTCTTTATATTTTATGAGATTAGTTAAAGAAACAAAACATTGTCTTATACAAAATTCAGTGGAATTTATTATTGTTTTGATAAACATAGTCAAAGAGACTACGTTTATCAAAACAATAATAATTTCTGCGATGGCGGCATTTATGTAATATTAGTGCTCTAGATATTCAACATGTCTGGAATGATTGGTTCGATATCTACGGCTCATCAAGCGGTTGCACGTTATTTGAAGCCAGAAAATAATAATGCGCATAATGTACATTGTGGTGCAGTGCATATCGGCTTGGAACGAAAAATCATACTGCCGAGTTCGAATCTTAGCAAATACCTTTACTTCTTAAAAGTATTAATCTGTCACTTCTCTGCAGCCTTTTGTCAAATTACAGGACAGCATGTGTTCTATAGTCTTGGTTGGTAACCAGTCTACCGCAGAAAAGAAAGCCGGATAGTTTTCTGTCCATTTAGTCACGCTTCTTTCGAGACATGATTGCACCTGCGTGTATTACGTTTGGTACTTAACTGCCTGACAGAAGTGAAAAATATTTCGATGATTGTATTTCACCTCAATTGATGATATATATATATATATATATATATATATATATATATATATATGTGTGTGTGTGTGTGTGTGTGTGTGTGTGTGTTGTTTAATTGCGATAATGTTTTAGCGCCAAGGTTGTTTTAAGTGGTTTTACTGATAAAATGTATTTTGGTAACAGGTTTTTGTTGTCCTTAACTCCAAATCAGAGAGGTCTAAGACACATCAGATCAATAGACTGTTTTCCCTAGGGGACGCAGGTTCGAATTCTCTCGGAGAAGGCATACTTTCCTAACATGAATTCTTGATTATTAAGGCCTGATGCATATAAATATTCTGTTTTATTATGAAAATAGTGTTTCTACTCAAGTAAAAGTATCTCTTAAAAATAATGTTTAATCAAATAAATTAAAAATACAAAAATAGTTGAAGAATTATTGACAAATCAGCAAGAAACGAAGCAAAACACGTTCAGAAATGCTAGCGTTACTTTCAGAAATTTTTTAGTTATAATGATCTATGATATTATATATTTAGCTATATCTGACGTTTGCAGACATTGCCAACTGTTCTGTGTTGTCGTACAAGATTAGAGCAATGGTGCATGGGCACTTAGATGTGGTGTAATGTTCAAGTTTGCCTCGCTAGATTTAATTACAATTCTAATTTAAAATGGCTCCACCTCTTTCGGCGTTGTACCACATCTAACTTGCGGTTAGAAATTAATTTTTATGAGTACTTCAGCGTTCTGTAATGGTTAGCAAGCTTGACTCGCTAGATCAAATACGAATAAGTAGTGTGTTTGATCCTCATACTTTAGGCCATGTGCCACATCTATACTACATCTTGTAAATCGCTGTAGCGCATGCGCTCTTTAGGCAGTTTCGATGCTCGAAATACTTTTTGGATGAATATCAGAAAGCTTTCAAAGTATGTCAGCGTGTCGGTAAGTTCGACCCGTTACATCATTCAGATATAGAAAGAATCCGTTAATCTAAAAAGTAACAAAAATCGTAGCTCACTCTTTCGAATGTTCTTTAGATAGTAATGGAGAATTGATTGAAAAGTGATTGGTGTAAAGGCGTGCTCCACAGAGACGCTTGTATCACGTCAGATAATATGCAATGTTTTTTTTGTCGGAAGGGGATAAAAATATTCCGATCTCGTCGAAGGAAGATTAAAGAAATGGCATGTTGAAAAGCGCATTAATTTTACAAAAAAAAAAATCAATTAAAAAACTGTTAATTTTTTTTGATCTGCTGAGACACAAATTAGCTTATTTAGCAACTGATTTACTATTATTGAGTAGTATAAACCGACTGTGCCTTAGGTGAATTCAAGTTAATAATCTTTCTAATAATACATATATAAAATTGTGCAGTTGAAAATTTTATTAATTTACTTGTTGTTATTAACATAATTTTTTGATGAACTGTTCTTCAGCAATCATCAGATGTATTCTTTGAGGTGTATGTAAATGTTTTCTTTTCATGACAAAAATGAAAAAAAAAAAGAAGAAAACAAGAAAAATGTTAATGTGAAAAGGATTATTAATATACCAAGCAAAATAATTTGATTGACGATGCACGTGGCAAAGCATAGTTGCGGAATCTGAGAAGCTTCCAGAACCCCGTCCTCCAAATAATAAATAACCATATATAGACAAGACCCAGCAAAACAATTTCCACCACACAATTGACCAAAAGTTTTGAACAAGAATTGCTTACTAATAAAGAAGTAATACCAGAAGAGCCTGCCACAGAAATATTCCAAAATAGCCAGAAGAAATACACCAGGGACTTCCATAGTAAAAGAAAACTTGAAGAATGGGCCGAACAAGTATGTGAGCATTTTTTCTTGAAGAATTATCCTAGGAATATGTAGATAAGGAAGACTCCATAGACTGATACAAAAAAGGAACACTCCACTATGACCAGGAAATGATTATATTGTCTGCCCAAGACCAAGGCCTCATGACCAACGCTTTTAGGAAGTTGCGTGAACTCAGCAATGACAACAAGTGCAGGTTCTGCCACACAAAAGTGATGAGAGTGAGCCACCTAACATCCCGTTGTCAGATTTTGATGCGGGATCGCTACTATACAGCAAGACAAAACGGTGTGTGCAACTACATCCACTGGAACATCTGTAAAAAGTTAAACATCCAATGTAGTAACAGATCGTGGGAACATCTACCTGAAAGAACTGTTGGAAATGAATCATATACCATCCACTATGACTATGTAATCCCTACAGAGATATACTTGGACAACGCAGCTGTAAAACCTGACATTGTGATATAGAACAAGAAGAAGAGAGTAGCAACCCTAGTAGAGGTCAGTGTAACCAATGATACAGGTTTAAACAGAGCTGAGAGGGAGAAGAAAATCAATATCAAGACCATGTATGGTATGAAAAGAAACTTGAACCTCATAGAAATATCATTTATTCCAGTTATTATAGGATCCACTGAGCTTATGAAATAGAACTTGAAGAATTACCTGGCAAGTATACCCGGTGAACCAAGTGCAAGAGATATCCAAACATTAGCACTTAAAGGGACGGTTAGAATCCTAAGAAAAGATCTCTTGGTTAGAATTTCTAAAATAGCGTGTGAATGTCTAGCATCTGGTAGGATCCTCCATCCTCAGCAAAAATGATATGAAAAGGAAAAAAGTAGAAATAACACGATTTGGGGATGTGAGTCTTCTGTGTGTGCATCTTTGAGGTCGGTCAGCTATGACGTTATTTCTGCCAGAAAAAGAAATCTAACTTGAGCGTTTCAAAAGAACAATAATGATTGAATGACCAAGTCGTTTCTTTCAGGTAGATTAAAGACCAATGATAAATTAATAGAATAAGCTGAAGAATCAGTTTGGGAAAAGTTAGTTGTCTGTCTTCGTTGAGCTGAAGGTACTGCACCATGAATATTATGAAAATAGTTAAGTGAATCTCTGCTCGAAATTTTTCTATCCTTCAAAAGTGCATGGTTGAAGTGTTGACAAACAAAATTTACACAACAAATATTAATTTTGATTAAAAAATGTTATGATATTGATTCTCATTATTCTTACTTCTCAGGTTATTTTTGCATATACACTTAATAGTTTTCAGGTTGATTTAATTCCTAGTATTAGAAACTTGATAGTAAGAAGATGACAAAGTGATCCTGAGGTACAGATGTACCAAACCCGATAATGTCACCCAGGCTTATGATATATCAATTATATTCATCTCAATCAAAAGTGCACAACATAGTGACAGATATTCATTACAAAAAAGCCCATAACCTTGTAGGTGGAACCCAATAAAATATCTTAAATCCGGTAATTGAGTTCTTTCTATCTTTCTCTGATTGACGTTATTTTTGTTTATCTAAATGTTACTTCAAAAGCTATTTGTTGCCTCGACCACCAAACTTAGAATAAAACAGCCCGCTCGATACCTGGCCATGATTCACCTCCCACTCATGAAAAGAAATATACAATTTATCAGCATCTAATAGACACACTAATATGATTAAGCAAAATTTTAGGTCCATCTTTCAAATCTTATAGACTGACACAACTAAATTATAAAACACCTATATCATATAATAGAAAGTTAGTTACTTGAGAAATTTCATCAACAGCAATTTCTGAACTGAATAGCACATGTAAATAGAGGAGAAAATAATGAGATAATCAGAATGTTGACGTTTCTCACTACTTCCGAAAAAAGTTTATGAAAGAAGCCCTCATAAATACCTGAAAAAGCGATAACATCTAATGAATTTGAGTAAAATGTTTTCGAAAAATTGTTTTAAGAGAAGGATTTTTAAAATTTACCATGAAAATAACACTGGCTGCTTGGTCATGAAAGCTAAATGCTTCCTTATAAGAAATATTAATATTACTGTCTAATATTAATATTACCCGCTCAATTAAGAAAATTTTAACACTGCCAATCAATTAGGATATGAAATCATATATGACATGCCTACTATAACAAGAAATATCATCATCCTCATACTATTCATAATTGCTTAGAATATTGCTGTCACATATGGTGTCCCTGGCATTTACATTGACCTTCTTTCAGTAACGTGCTTGATCCCTCAATAGAGACCCGGCTTCACTCATTTTCCCACTGTTGTAAGGTTGCCTCTCTGTGAATTTTCTATAAATACTTTTATGATAGTTGTTCGGGTGTGTACTTATCTATCTTGCCTAGACTTTTTGAATTTAAGCCAAGTAATAGACTGGATGTGCGTTGTGGTACAGTGGATATCGGCTTGGAACGAGAAAACGGGGAGCCGAGTTCGAATTCCAGCTGAATTCATTGCATTCACTTACGCACAAATACCCTTGGGAAAGGTATTAATCCGTCTCTTCCCTCCAGTTATGGGCTAAATACCAGGACAGACTGGGTTCTATAGCCTTGGTCGGCAACCAGTCTACCGCAGAAAGTAATGACAACCTACTGCGGGATAATCTTCTGCCTTGCATTCACTTACGCACAAATACCCTTGGGAAAAGTATTAATCCGTCTCTTCCCTTTCAATTATAGGTTAAGTAATAGAACAGATTGGATTCTATAGCCTTGGCTGGCAACCAGTCTACCGGAGAAAGCAATGACAACCTACTGCGGGATAATCTCCTCTCCGGTCAGTCATGTCTCTTTCGAGACATGATCGCCCAAGCGTGTATCACGTATGGCACTTAACTGACTGAATATACTGGTGTCAAGATCTCATCAATTTACAGTTGAACTGGCGATATGAAACAGTAAGTTCCATGACAACAGTTTCTCTTCTCGCTTGTGGAACTCCCTTCCGGCTATATGCTTTCAAGCTAAATTTAATCAGCAAAAATTTCAATGCAATGTCCATCGCTATCTACTGTCATCTTGATTACTCTTTTCCCTTTCCGCTCATTATTAATTTTTATATCTTTAATTTTTTCACACCATGGAACACCTTACAGCTTAGTCGCTTTGCATGGGGTGATACCGATTTAAAAAATAGTTTTAGCAGTAGAAGTTTCTATTTTAATATTGAATTTTTTATTCTAACAACTAATGGTTACTCTGCCGATAGAATAAGAGCAGGTCTCCTGAATCGTTCAGATTTCTCCTATTCTAGATTCTTTTAATAATTTCTGGATCGCAGTTTTCTCTGTGCTTGAGCACTCATCATGCTTGAAGCACTATTGCTATTTATATTAATCTTATTATTCTTCTATGATTCTCTGTGATAATCTCACATTTCACTAGTAACATGCGCTGTTACAACAATAATAGAAAAAAACAACAGTAACAACAATAAATAAATCGGATAAGAATACCCATAGTTGCAGATACAAGTAAACCTAAGAAATAAAAACACAAAAAATTTCAATACTCTTAAAGTCAAGAAGTCTTGTAGACGCGCATCTTTCGTCCACTGTGCACGCACCGGTGCAGATTCAAGGGGGAAATGTCAAGTTTTCTTAACATAAGTGATCATTATTTTACTTGATATAAAAGGTCAAGCGTTTTGGTGGCAAGTCACGAGATGCATTGCGGGAAATTGACCAAGTGGCTATAGCTCAGTGATTATTGTGCAGCATAGGGAGCTTGGAGACGAAAGAATGAACACAGACTTAAAAAAAATTGTGTTTATCAAGATAAAGATCACTTATAATTAAATTGTTTTATCAATAGAAATGGGTTATATTTCTGGTTGATAATGTAGTGTTCCATTTATGCTATGAATTCATACAATCTTAATTTACTGAATCTTATGAACACAGGACCTAACTAAATTGAATTAATTTCGTCTTTTTTCATTGTTTCACAAAACTATTACGGGTGGGCGCTCTTGTGTAACGGATATCGGCTCGGAATAAGAAATTGGAGATCTAAGTTCGAATTCTAGTCAAATTCGTTCCATCCACTTACGCACAAATACCCTTCGGAAACGTATTAATCCAGCTCTTCACTCACCAAGTATGAGTTGAATATGAGTTGGGCTATATAGCCTTGGTTGGCAGCCTACTGATGGGAACATTTTCTACCTCGTCAGTCAAGTCTTGAAAGAGAGATGATCCTCCACGCGTGTATCCACGCTTAGGTGATCATATCTCAATTAACAGACTAACTGATTACTGGACTGGAAAGCGGAATCAACACAGAGAATTCAAATCTTTGCCTAGCTGGCTTTGTTATTTTTCGCTCCAATACTCTTTGAAAAGTCATGAATCTTTTTGTTAGAAGTGGACCAAGGATTGTTGCTTTCTAGTCTTATCTGATAATCTGTTAGCCATTTAAAAGAGTTTTAGAGTTTTAGTTTTGCTTAATTTGCATAGTGGTAGACATATTTTCATTCACTCCATAAGGGAACATTTAAAAAACATGAAAAGTTACTTCCATACTTAACATATTCGCTGAAACACAAATATATAATGCATGTTTCTAACTGTAACAATGAAGGTTTAAAAATAATAGAAGCCGTCACCATTAAAACCTTAACGACATCAACTATGAATACAGCAATAATTTACTGACCCTATTCAGGAATTAGAAATGTACCTGACAAATGTACACACTGTTTGCAATAGCACAAGCCAAATCTTTGAAAATGACTAAAAGGGTATCTGAAAACGGTTAGAACGAAAATCCAGTTGAGAATTTCTGCACACAAAATCCAGAAGCATTTGCTTGTATATAAGAAAATTCACTGAAACATAACGTGTCTACCTTTCCATTTTTCATCTGATATAAACGCGTATGAAAGTTGACAGTTGCGATGAACGGATGTCTGATGCATAGTTCCAAGAAAGCGATAGGATTTTAAAGAAAACACAAGGGAACTTAAATCTATGTATCCCTTCATCGAATCTTTATTGTTATTAACTATTCTTTTGTTTTATATTTATTATTATATTCATTATATTTGTTTATTCTTTAGGTTAAGTTATACATCGATCGTCGTTTAAAATGTAACATTTATTTGGTGAGCTGATTTATTACGAATATTTTATACATAATTAATAATCATAATTTTATATTACCTATATTACGGATGTTTAATATATAATATTTTTTAATTGGTTCGAATAACTGATTGTTTATATTTTAACGTAACAACGTATGTTGTAACGTAACAATATCTTACGAAAGGGGATGTAACTTGGAATTTATCGGAGAGGCTGTTCAAATCTAAAGATTCTGCGTATTGACTATTTGTTTTCTATTACATGCCATTTAAACAGTTTTAACTGCAACAATAGCTTAGTAATTATAAAAAATGTTTAAATGATCATTAATAGAAAGCTATTAATGATCATTTCAACATTTTTTATAATAGTAGCATATTTGGCGCCGATTTATTTACTTCGTCGCCCAGAGTAAAAAGGGGAAAAAGTGTTTGTGGCGTCGGAGAAACAGTCCTACTCCTTTGGGAGTAGTTCGTTCGCGTTGATTCCCACCCGGCGCCCAACTCTAACTTGTGTCTCCAAATATCAGCTTGCATGCAACAGCGGACACACCCCGTTAAACTGATTCGACTGGCTGTCAAATCCTCTGAGATTACTCAACGGGTCCAAAACCTCATTAATGTCGGGCCTGTCAGTAATACTGGATGTGAAGAGTGATTGCCAGTATTCTAAAGATCCAAGTAACATAAAGGTTTATCGGCAAGTGCTGAGAGTGCTTCAGAGCAAGGACCTGACACGTAGAATTAGTGTTCATCTTCTGTAACCTTAAGTCTTTGGTTGGAACGGTCCCTCGTGTCATCTGATAATATCTACTCATGCCGTATGATTGAGATTAAAAGAAATGCAATCGTTTTCATCAAAATAATTTTTCTCGTACAGATCTGCTTTAGATATTTATCATTAATAAATCACCAATCTTAATGAAATGGCCATACGGAGGAACATTGCTCTCCGCAGACGTCTATTGTACGAGGAGCCGCTAATAAGCAGAAGAGTAACCAAAGAAAGGGATACATAGACTTAATCAAAACAAATCACGCTTGGTGCAAGATCAGATCTTAGGAACTTGGGTAGTGTACTGCCGACCGATCGCGTTAATGGGCCATATGACTGTCAAATCCGAAGATACCCGGTTTCCAAAAATCAATATTCAAAGAGAATACGGGCGCCGTGTACCTTTGGTCTGATTATAATCACTAACTTCTACCGTCTTATATTTACAGCTTCAGTCACGATGACTTATGATTTCGTGCTAGACTAATTATTGATGTCATGCTAACAGATTTTTCAGCATAATTGCACCGAAATTTGTTTTAATAATTTTTGTCTTGTTATCCCTTATATATATATATATATATATATATATATATATATATATATATATACATATATATATATATATATAGGTGTCAGTTCCTAAACGGTGAGGATAATCCAACAAGTCCAACAAGATTAACTTAATATAAAATATTGATTGGTAAATCCATACAGAGAGCTCGATCGTTGTTAACCAGAGCGATAAGAAGTTTATAAAGGAAAATGCAACTCGTCATATCAGTTATAAATTATAGCTCATTTCAATGAGTTTAATTAGCTCATATCATCATATCTTACAATATATATATATGACTTGTTACGTTTTCCTTTATAAACTATATATATATATATATATATAGTTGTGTGTTTGTGTGTGCAATTTTGTTTTAATACAAACTTCTGTTAAATCAGTTCAAATGTGTTTCAACACCGGTGACACACTATTGAAATGCTCATTCTCGGTTACTAACAAAATCTATTAAATCAAATTTAGATACCACCAGTAAATTGCGGAATGAACAAAGAGCTTATTATTCTTCTTCAAGTGTCTTAGCCCTTCAGGATATAGACGATCATGGACTTAAAAGTCCCCAAATTTAATAAAACAAAACATTTTATATCAAAATGTTCATGGTATTATTAAGTAGAAAGAACCAATTAATTTTTAATTATTTCAAAAAAGTTTCAGTACTTTTTTGGCACATTCAAAAGTTTGGTGAATAAATCTTGTTTCGATTTTAGTTAGCGGGGAGACAAATTGTTACTAGAGTTTGCAATAGAAAACGTAATATTACATAACTCATTTTTTTCCAAAGACGCACACATTAATTTAGAAATTATTGCAAAAATTAAAGTATTGTCGGATTATAATAAAACGTTCAGGACATATTCACAGATGATTAAAATTATTTTTAAGCGATTATTTTTACAAAATATTTGTAAAAATATTTTTTTTACATTGGTTATTTTCCACCGCCTTAATTCATGGAATTTCAAGAAATTCAATTTTGTAGGCAAAATTAGTTTTATTAGTTAAACGCAGACCTTATTGAGGAAAGTACATCATATATTATTTTTTAAAACTATTTAGCCCCTTTTTACTGAAAATCTGCTCTGAATAGTAAAATAAAGAATCCAATAAAACTATGACATTATTAAATTAGATAAGCTTCTAATTTCTTTAATAAATCCTATAAATTTCAGACATTATAATCTAAAGAAAAAATATTTTTTGATTAATAATGAAGTTTTGAAATAATTGTTTTCGTTTGTTTTTAAATTTAAATAAAGTTTCAAAAATATTTCCAAGATTTGTACATGTTAGGCTGGTAGGTTATAAAAGGAAGACTATATTTACTAATTTAATATTGTAAAGTTTAATCCAGATCATCTAGACATCGTATTTTTAAAATAATTTTTAATTTGATTTTATTTTTTTGTGAATTTGAAATTTTTCTTTTGTACGGTAATTTCTATGTGTGCGTTAAAATTTTATGTGTTTCAGTGTCTCTTCCCCTTACCGGAAAAAAAATTATACAAGTATGTCACTTGTGATCAACATACACTTATCTCGCATCTGGCAGCTGTCAAATACGGCAAATATGTCAAAGTGTTCAACTGTGTGATTAAGAAATAGTTTTATTCTAAATTTCATTTTATTAAAAATTAATGCTTGTGTAAATCTGATTAATTTAACATTATATTTACTAATTTTGCTAAAAATAGTTTTCACAGATGTATATTTTATTTTTGCAAGATTTTTAAAAGAAAGAATTAATTTTCTTTACAAATGTGTCGATCGCTCAAAAATGGCCGAAAATTGAAAAAGAAAATCTCAAAATTTTACATTTCAATCAATGTAAATTCCGTTTGTAATACACCAGTTTATAGTGGAAATAGTAAATTTAATCATGTAGCTTTCAATTAAAACGAAAATAAAAGTTTAAAAAAAACTAAAAGTTAGACTGAACCACTCATGAGGAAACTGAACATATAGCACGTGATTGGAATTACAGAGACTATGAGAAAAGTGATGAATCTCTTTCAATTAAACCTAAGTAAACATCAGTTTTCTTTGAAAAGAAACGAAAACAAGTCCAGCAGTGTAATATAATGAGTCAATACTAACATTTTAGCCTACCTACCAAGAGAACACACCAGACAGAAAAGCTTGGATACTAATTCGATAATGTAAAAGAAAGTAATCCAAATCTATGCACCAATCTCAAAAACTCCGGATAAGGAAATTGCCTGTTTATTACAGTAGCATAAATATGAATGCGGACGGTGCGAAATTTAATTAAACAATTTTGGTGGACGACTTCATTGAAAAAGTAGGGAATACGAAACAGTGGAAATCAAATATAGGCTAATTTCGAATAGGAAAGTAGAATAAAAGATGGAAATGTTAGTTACCTTCTCAGCTAAAAAAAGTGGATACATATCGCTGAAGAAGCTGAAAATATTGTTGGAAAAGCTCAAATAAGAGCAAAAAAAAAACAACCTGAAACTGATAATAATTCATAATTACCAACAAAGATAATGCAGTTAAACATGTCAGCGTCGTAAACAATATCAATTCAGGAATCGATCATAGAATGGTGGACTGCAGAGTCAATTTGAATCTAAAAAGACAAAAAAAAATCAATAGAAAAATTATTGAAAAAATAAAAAAAAATAAAAAGAAGAAATCAAATCTCAGGAAGTTTAGAGAAAGCGTAATCAAATTTCTAGTAATCAATGAGATTTCAAGCTTTGTGGCTGAACAAAAATAATATGAAGACTATGAGCGGAGAGTTAATAAAAATACCTAAAATAAAGGAACAATATTAATTATTAGTTGAAATAAACGAAAATAAAATTAACAAAAGATAAATGCACAACGTCAAAATTCGATGCGAAGAATAAGAAACATGGACATTGTAAAAATGTCAGTAGTAAGAATGTAGAATTAAATAAATATAACAAATCCTATCTCCTGCGTCTCTTTAGAAAGTGGACAATCATGACTCTCCCTTTCATCTCCTTTGTAGCTCTAAGAAATGTTGTCTCTTTATTACCACTCCCAGTCACTGTTCTATCATCCATTTACACAAACTGTTTAAGTAGTTTACTCTTTTTACTTATGCTTCTTATGTCATTCCATGTCATGCGGGTGCCAAATTCTCTAAACCCTTTTTCCTCATTATGGGCTCTAGAAATTTCAACTGACTCTTTCCACTTCTAACTAGAAGTGTTTTTTTTATTTATTTTCCGTAAAATGTCTTTGCTTCTACGATTAACATTTTACCTTTTTGCATATTCATTTCCATTATTTTTATCATGTTCGCTTTTTTATTCTTATTCAAGAGAAAAATCCCAATGACGTGAGTTACGAATTAGAGATATCAGGAATGTGCAATTGTTTTCTAAACATTACTTAATCTCATAGACTGCCACTAGATTCTAAGCATCCTTCCGTAGAACCACATTTCTATTGCCTCAAGTCTCCTCGTCATCTGTGTAAAGATTGTACAGCATCCACTACCATAAAATACATAGCAGCACAGCACTAATTTCTTTGTTTTTAACGAATTTTCTACCTGTTTTCTAACCTTTTATTAATCTTCTGTAAGTTGTCTCTTGCTATTTCAATTCGCCTTTGAATTTATTTGACATATTTACCTCGATTATTACTATATTCGTTAGATAAATTCTGCACATTCATGATTTCGCTCTTGCTCACGAACAATCAATAAGAAAAAACAAACGAACAAAATAAAAATAAAAAAACGAAAATGAATATGAAAATAGTTAGAGGCTAATAATGTTTGCACTTCAAAATGTAAAATATGAAAATACAACAGGTTAAGATGGCATAGCAACATATCCTTTAATAAATATCCAGTATATACTGCGGAGAAACACCTCAACTCTTCGCTTAATTAACAATTACACTTTATGACACAAGTCGATAATAAAGAACTTAGCAAATATCACTCGACGACATTCATATCGACTTTTGGCCACACCACGTTCGAAAATCGGTTTCTTTACGATTACCTAGATGTGTGGATGATTGGGAATACCAGGTGCTGTAAGTCTGGATGGGTGTTTAGTGTAATTATAATTGGGTGTCTGACTGAGTGGTTAGAACGTTCGATTTCTGACATTGAAGCCCTGGTTCGAATCTGACCATGATCAATTCTTCATGCCTAATGCAGGAATATTTTGCGGAATGTCATCACACCTAGATAAGTCAACGACTCTTACACTCTAGCTTTTACTACTGGCAGCTCTGTCTTTTCTACAAATATTTTCACGGCTTCATGAATTTGCTCGTGCTACTAGATCCAAGTGTGCGGCAACTTTAGAAACCGTACCCGAAAACCGTACTACGAATTGACTCAAGACTTGTGAATAAAAATGAGTCTTCCTTTGAGGACTCGTCGTTGGTTGTGCTAGCTCGAAGTCATCAGTGAGCGTCCTGATCTTGTTCAGACTGTTGTTCACGTTAGATAACACGCACTCTCCCAGAAACTGTAAATAAGGCCCATTCAACATAGTTGCAGTATAAACCATAAATGGGCTCTCTGGGTGTTGAACAAATACAAATGTGCCTGAGCAGGCGCCTACAATAGAGAATAGATAGCCGCCCTGGTTTACTCGAATACCAGTGGTCAGCCATAAATGGCTCAGAATTGTTAACCGGACGGCTTATTTCAATTTCAGTTGGGTTCGTTATATTCACTTACTCGCAAATACCCTTAGAAAGGCATGAATCCACCACCTCTCACCTGCAAGGATGGGTCAGTTGGTAGAATTTATATGATTGTGGGTCGGTTGATAGAATTTTATGACCATGGGTTAGTTGGTAAGATGTTGATGATCTTTATTATCTCAAGAAAGAAAATTCTGACAGTTCAAAAATACTTTTTGATGTAAACTAACTTACAATGGATTGATAATCTGTAGAAACAAACCAATAAATTAATATGCATCCCTGCTCAATATATGTAAATCATTTTACAAACGTGGACACACGAAGAGGCAGATTTTGTGCAAAATAAATTATCCATAAAAGTAAACAAATTATCAGAAAAAATACATGATCAACCATTTACTTTAAATATGTAATATCAGCGGTAACATTCTAATGCGAAACATCAAATCTAACTGATTCACTTGAAAACAAATTTAAAACGACCAATAATCACTAGAAGCACTCACGAAAGGGATATCTTGAAAAGACAGATATCTGGAATTCATTAATGATGGAAGCGTTAAATATAAAATGCATATTGTTTAAAGTGTACATTTTATAAAATGCATATTGTTTAAGTGACAAAAATGAAGGTGGACGTGATATAGAGCAAGCAAGTGGGACAGCAGATAGGTTGACTGAATGTTTCCCGTTAGATAGAAAATGCATTATAAAAACAGAAAAAATCTGGCGAGATGTCAGATTGATCTGCTTGTAGGTCAGTTTAACTTATTTGGTTCACCAGTGGACACAGTTGATGATACAAGGACCGTTCATAAATTATTCAGACATTTTGAATATTTCGTCAACTGATTATGCCTAAATGTCATTTCGTAGATACCCAGAAAAGACCATACTGCTCACGGGTTTACTTATCCATTAGGCAGTAAAATGCTACTGAATAATCTTGTGTATCCTGTTACCATTGCATTCATAATGACACTATGGTTACCCTAATGCAAGAATATTTGGCAGCATGTCATCCCGCCTAAATAAGTCACCAACATTTACAGTTAGCTGTGACTCTTGGCCTCTTTGTCTTTTCTACAAATATTTTCACGGCTTTGCCCCAACCACATGAGTATGCTCGTGCTACTTGATTGACGTCTAGATTATAGCCGTTTACCATCAAAATAGTCCAATGTAACTGCCACTTCTACTCTACAGTTTCTTTTCTTGCATGTCCTGTATGTGGAACTCCCTCCCTTATAACTGCTTCCATAATAGCTACAATCATCAAAAGTTTAAATGCCACGTCTTCTATCTCCCTAAATCTAATCCACATCCCTAAATCTTTTCCATCTCTTATTCCTTCTTCAACATTCAATGTACCCTGTTTTTCTCTTAGTGTAAACTCCTACGAACTAGTGGCAATTCTGACTTGCTTCGGATGAAATGATTATTTAAAGAAAAGGTACTCTATTTAACCAAAATTAAGTCACCGTTGGAAGATAGAAGATTTAAAAAAATAAACGGGGTGAAGCAGGTTAAGGTAATTGCAAAAAGAAAGGTCTCCATGGTATAAAGGTGTTATTTAATTGAGTACCCTTCTTTATTTTCTAAATGTATATTCCTCCCGCGGACACACACACACACACACTATATATTTTAGGTTTTTACAAAAATAATGGTCGCTCGAAGTGTTGTATTTAAAAAAAAGGGCCTCGTTTACTTTACTTGCATTAGTTCAAAACTAGGCACAGTGCCTCCCAAACTTCTACTAATATCAACAGGTCATTTAGTGATGGGTCCACATGTGATCATACATTACAAAATTTCTTACTGATGATGAAAGTTTTGAAAGTTAAGAAGGTAGAGGACGGTCCTGCAGCCTTGACAACGAAAAATTGCAAATAGTTGCTGAGCAAAACCCACGTCAATATACCAGAGAAATGTCTCAGACGCTTGATGTTGGCACTGCAAAAGTTATCTGACATTTGCAGAGTACTAGCGAGGTGAAAAACCTCGATAAATAGGTTCCTCCTAATCTTAATGAAAACCAGAAATTTAGGCATTTTTAAGTGTGCCCGATGCTATTCCTGTACAACACCAATGATCTCTTACTTAACTGAATCGTCACTTCTGATGAAAGGTGAATCTTTTATAATTACCATAAACGATCAAATCAATGGCTTGATCGTGAAGAGTTCCTCAAACATTTCCCATGGGCAAAGTTGCAGCAGCAAAAGATTACAATGACCTTTTCTATTCTGCAATTGCTCTTAATAACAACTTTCTGGAAGCCAATCAGAGCATTAATGCAGCGCTTTACTGCAATCAATTTGCATGCACGCCAGCAAAAAATGAAACCTGTATGAGTGAATCTACATTTGTAGTTTTGATCCACGTTAATGTGCAGCCAAATGTTGCAAAAATAACGTTGCCAAACATTTACACACTTGGGATACGAGTTTACCACATCCACCATATTCTGCTAATTTTTCAGCCATTGATTATCATTTTTAAGCACATACGAATATTATTTAAATGGTAAAACTTTTAAGTTTAAACCAGAGGTGGAATCAGGTTTCAAAGATTTTGTTGCATCACAACCTTTTATTGTGCGATATATATATATATATATATATATATATATATATATAGAGAGAGAGAGAGAGAGAGAGTGAGAGAGAGAAAGGGGAAAAATAATTAAATGCTTCCTTGTCTTGCCAATTCAGAGTTTCACAAAAATTATATGAACTATTCAGAAGATTTTTAATTTTCATTTAATTTCAGAAATTATATTGTCTTTGTAAGAAGTTCATTTAAGATTTAAAGTTATTTGAATTTGTTCTTCCTTAAAATGCATTACTGTATGATTCAAATTTTTTAAGGTTGTTCGGATTTATATGTTAAATAATGTTACATATAATATCCAGTTAGATATTAATGCTATTGAATTATGTTTATAACAAGGAGTTGTATTTTGGATTGGAATGCTATTTCTTGAAATAAAATATTTCGTACAAAGAGTTATTGCCTTAAAATTATTATTTTCCCGTAATACCCTAGCATTTTGCAAATACATTCTGTTTTATATACATTTCAGGCAATAATCAGATTTATATAAAGGCTATGCGCATTTGTTGTAAATACTTGGTTAAGAAATTACGAATTCTGTAGATACCAACAAATATAATGAAAACTAATTTGTATTATGTGATAGGCTGAACGCTGGTGGCTTCAATATAAGCTGGGTACACATTGTGATCCCAAAATACCACAGGTCACATTAAAACATTGAAAGAAGCCATGTGTCCTAGAAATTGATAGATAGCGACAAGATTTTGATTTGAAGCACAGAGTGTATCACTATCTTCCCTGATGTAAACAGGTGTTTGGTCCAGGATGTGCACAAGTGAAGAAGCCAGCATGGAAATTAAAAACCTCTCCCATCTTCGTCCGAAAAATCAATATTCAAAGAAAGCCACCCCAGCCGCGACGAATTACGCCGATAAAAATTTGCGAAGTGTAAAGATAAATAAAAACTAATTTATCCGTAATAGAATTACATTAGGGGTCTTACTAATCTGAAAGCCAATGCCGTTACACATTTATACCTTTCACATAGACACTAATGTGAATAGATCAACCGCCACGTTTGAAATAAGAAACCTGGTAATTCCTACCAGAAGAGAAAATAAAAAATGTAGAATCTTTTTTAATATATCTATCCAACCTTGGATGTGCGTTTGTTGCTGTGGACATAGGACTGGAAAGAGAAATCAGAAAGCTGATTTTGAATACAAGTAGAATTTGTTACATTCACATGCTTCTAATTACCTTTGGAAAAGTATGAATCCATCTATTCTTTCTCCAGATATGGGTTAAATAGCAGAACAGATTGTGTTCTCTAACATTGGTTGGCAACCAATCTACCGAAAAAAGTAATGGCAAAGTATTTTGGGAATATGTTAGGCCTAGTTAGTAATGTCTTTTTCGAGACATGATCACTCAAATGTGTATCATGTATGGATTTTAACTGAGTAAATGATACAAACTTACAGACTGGTCTGTTACTTGTTACTCCAGGAATACACATTATTCATATGAAGCGTGATTTAGATATTTTCCTCATGTCAACAAGCCTTATAGAGTTGTTGATTGAAATGAAACTTCTGTACGAAGCCAAAAATGCAGTAAACACAACAACAGATACAGTTTTGCTTGAACGAACGAAAATAGTAAAATGATGCAGAGAAAGAAGTAAAATATACATGAAATAAAATAACCTTTTGCATGTTAAAATTGGAAACGTCACGAACAGTCTCCAGTGTTGTCATGTTTGTTTTTAGGTCTCTGCGATTTACCTCGGAATGAAAAGCCTTCCATGCATGTTCAGTAAGTCAACATGTATGCCCCCATAGCAAGTCAGTCTTTCACCTCAGGCTTTTAAGTCACACGTAAAACCGCTGAAAGAAACATGCTTCGAGCAACGAAAGTGCAGACTTTAGCATAGTCTACGTATTTGTATGTGTGCTTGCGTGCTGTTTTGATAAGAATATTAATATTGTTTGTTTTCATATTTGTTTTCCATTGGTGTGTTGCTATTGCATTTGGAGTTTTATGCTAAGGGTTAAGTATAAATATATACATCAAAATAAAAAACAAAATAGCACCAGGAGGATTAACTGAAGGAAGGAAAGAGAAGAGGAAAGTGAAAGAAAGAGGTAATGAGAGAGAGCATATAGATAAAGTAAGACAGAATATTTATAAATGAAGGAAAATAGGTTGTAGATAGATCAAGAAATATAATTTGTGAAAAAAGATGTAATATTCCATTTTGAAAGCGATAACGTATGAATGATTTTGAAAAATAGCAGAAGCAAATAACTCTTAGGAGAAGTTTAATAAAATATGTTGAATAAGAGAATTGTAATAATATTTGAATTATTTAAACGTATAAGCACTGCTAAAAGGTAAGAGTAATTTCCGATAAAGACGACAAGAATTTATATATATATATATATATATATATATATATATATATATATAGTTTTCAACAATATATGGAAAAATAAACTATAAAAAAACATCTCAAAGCCCATAATAAACAATTGCATGATATAAGAGGTTGGGAACTGCTGAATAAAAGGAACTCGCTTTAATATTTAATAATAATATTCATAATGGTTAATGCTTAACCTAGGGTTTTGGTGATAAATTTGTATCTAAAATATTAACAATAACAATGTTGATTTAATACTAAACTATATACAAGCAAGAAAAGTGAAGAAGAAATGTCCTTAAAACACTGTTCTTCTGTACAAATGGAAATTTGGTTCCAGCTTTCTCTATCAGTAATGGATGAAGTAGCAATTTATGAAAAATAAAATACCCATAAAAAGAAAAATAGATGTCCGCACAAAATTGATGAAGAGAGACAAAATGGAAAAGAATAAATGTATTTAGAAATATTTCATCTAAGATTTATAGAATGAAATTAATAGCTAAGAAAATTATATTTTACTTATAGAAAATAGAAAACTAAAACATCTTGGAATTCAAATCAAGTAAAATTTGAATAAAAACATTAATAGATTTGAAGATAACGTTTGAAAAGGAATTTAAGAAAAGGAATTTAAAAAATCAAATGATTGATGAAGTCTAAAAATCAGAAGGAATTTAACAAAGAATAAAAAGAAAAAAGTAAGAATAATAAAAAAGAATTAAAAATGTGGTAAGTGTTAAATCTAAGAAGAATTAAAAGAAAATTAATTTACAAGGCCGAAATAAATGGAAATGAATTTAACTAAAACGAATTTTAAAAAAGAATTAAAAAAGATTTAAAATAGTTTAAGAAAGAGGAATAAAAAGAAGCAGAAACTAGCAAAGAAGAATTAAAAGAAAATTAATTTAATAAAGAAGAATTAAAATAAAGAATTCCGAAGAATTAAATGAAACAGAATTTAGCAAAAAAACAAAAACAAAAAATTAAAAAGAGTTAAAAGAATTTAACAATGAAGAATAAGAAAAAACTAACAATTAATTAAAAAAGTAATTTAACAAAGTTTTAAAAGACAAAAATTAAGGAAAATTAAGAGAAAAATAATTTTTTTCAAAGAATTAAAAAAAACTTAAAAAACATTTAAAAGGGGACTATGAAACTATAAGAGAATTTTTTTCAGTGAGAATCGAAAAGAAAAGGAATTTAACAGGAGAATTAAAGACAATGAAAGTGTAAATAAAATTTAACAATTTATTAAATAAAAAGAATTTTAAAAAATGTATGAAAAGAAAAGGAATTTAACAACGAAGAATGAAAAGCAAAAGAATTTAACGTCAAGAATTAAAAAATAATTTAACAAAAAAGAAAAATGACAGAAGAATTAAAAAACGAAAAAATAATCTAATAACAAGCAGGGAATATGAAGACTTTTTCAGGAAGCAAAGAGGTTAGAAGAAATTCGAAAACCTTAATATATTTCGAAAAAGCAGAATGAGTTTTGGTTCCAAAAAAATGTATACAGAAAACTAAACAATGCGTAAAGTAGATAACTTCTGAAAGAAGTGCAGAAAGAATGGAAGAAAATTAGAAAATTCAGGAAGAGAAACTCAACTTTTAACAAATACGTAAACAAAACATTGCATTGGCAATGAACAAACGAAAGTCACAATAAGAACGGCGTGAAGAGAATTCGTTTTTCTCGGCCTTTTTACGCCATCAGTGACATTGAAAGAAAATAAATCAAAGGCCAAACAGCTAAATACGACGTTGTCATGACATGCCACTAATCAAAGAAGAAGACAAAAGGCGCCAAGTCATGACATATGGCTGCGTGTAGGAAAGATCAAAAGAAATAGGACAATAAAAACAGAAAAACCTTCCACATGAACAACTCAAAGATGCAAACTTTTGCAGAAATCTTCCTATGGAGGAGACCATTTCTCCTTTGTTTTAGTATAGAGTTGGTTCTCCAAACTAACAATATAAAACTGCTGATTAAATATTTAAATATTTAAATCTCTGAATTATATTATCTTATATTAATATAGTGTTATTTTTTTATTATTATTCGGTTGTTACATCGTATTCTGATGAATGACAGAAATATTTTATTAATCTGTACAGAATAAAATGATGACTCCCAAATGCAAAAAAATAATCCACTCAGCAGAGGTCACTAAACATGCAAATTCTTCTCATTCATGGCCGATTGTAAGCGACATGAACCGCGTAGGCTGCTGTAAAAGCACCGGTTTATTGCACCAGAATGACGTGATCTTTTTTATTTTATTTTCAGTGGGTGTGACTGAGATTGCGTGTTCTTTACATGTTTTGCTTTAATCTATTGATGCTTACATAATCAAAATTCTCTCTTATTTAATCAAAACTGTATCTATTTTGTTCTACGTTTGTCTTCTAATGTAGTTCTAAATAGGATAATGGTTGATTATCCCTTTAAAAATTTCTTTATCTTTTGCTTTAATAAAATGTTTAAAATTGTGCTTAGTTTATTTCTTCACAATATGAAAATAAGCTCGATGTGTTAAATAAGAGATAATATGTGGGAGAGGTGCCAGCCGAATAATTTGGATGCATCAAAATTTAATGGCTGAGTTTGTGTAACCTTTGATCAGTGGACTATGAAGTGTGAGGGCATACATCATGGCATAGCGTAGAATTAGTCCACCCCTATTTAGAAGTATAGGTGGTTTCTTTTGTTACGTTTGAAAGTATAGTGACTGTTGTTTTCGAATTTTATTTGACCAATTAATTATCTTTATAACTGAATTAGGGTTTCTTTTCTGTTCACTTTCAAGACTGACACATGAACACAATTTCTGAAACAGTCTCTGTATAGTTTTGACTTTAACAAAACTATTGCCAAATGACATAATGAGTATTGAGTCTTGTGGCATTGTAGCCTAATTTGAACTCTTGTAATATTAACCGTTGACATTGTTTAATTGTTATAATGTTTTGAAGCTTACGGTTAATGTTACGGATAATGTTCCGGATAACGTGATGGAAACAACACCATAAGAACGAATTAGAAAGAGAATAGTAAGAAATAAGCAGTAAAGTAATCCCTTATATGAATGAGGTTTTGGTAATTTGAGGGAGAAATGATCTTTAAATAAAAATATGACATTTTATATGGAACATCATGTTAGATAAAAATCATATGCGGAGAAGTAGTTAAGAAATAAAAGAAGAGCAAATATTTTTAACAATATCCCGAAAAAATGCTCTCTTCTGAAGCCTTAGAATGTTCCTATCAAGATTAGGGTGTCGAAAGACCTATGTTAGAAAACAGAGATTAGGCCAAAAATAAAATAGGATAAATTACTTCTGAAGATGGGACAAGTCAGGACAAAATCAGAATATCAAAACTGGGTTAAATGAACACTGATCGATTTAGTACGTCAAAATTTATACAGAGAAAAGCAGAGAAGAATGCCACGAGGTGATTCATGTCATAATGAAATGAATGGTTGTATCTGTATTAGAAAGAACTCTGTGCAATTCTTAAACCCAGTCAGCGATAGAGAATATAGACAAAATGCATAGGCTGCCTAAAGAAATTGGTTACTGAGCTGGGTATTATTATAACCGAATAGCATTTGTACTAAATTTCACACCAGACCAATATAGTCAAATTCAGGGATAATTTCATGCTACTACCGTTTGCTGAACATAGAAGCTTGTGATCTCACATTGTATCCACTTTGTGAGCGCGGAAATAAGGTACACGACAGAGTTAGCTAAATAAACAACCGCATCAGAAGGGGACTTTGCCAGTCTCTCATACATCGCATACAAAAATGTAAGAACTATGTTTCTGAGCAGAGGTGATGATACCGTTCACACGCACACTAGTCGAGAGAAATTGGCGACATATTGGAGCGTAATAAAAGGTAATGTTAAATATAAAGGGTCATGTGTCGTGTTATTCATTTAGTCTCCGCATGTTGTAATCAGCACATGTTTTTATACAGGATCAGAAAGTGAATAAGGGATTTAAAGATAGCAACTGTTACGTCAGGTGGGACAAGAAAATGAGTAACGGGCTAATGTGTTAGACATCGGAAAGATTTATTGTCTTTGTTTAAATTTCTAATATAAGCGAGGCAATATTTTCTCGAAATTAGTCGTCGCTCCGTTTGGACGCAAGAGAAGAATCGTTGAAATAAAGTCATAACTCAACCGTCGTCGAGTCAGTCGAAATCGGGCGTAAAAAAGAGAACTGAATTCCTGAGTGACATTACATTCCTTAACCAAGTCGCAAACGGGTGAATGAACGTCTGTAGTTAGAGAGATAAACTATATGAAAAGCAAAATCGGAATTAACTCCCCCTTTCTTCTGTGACTGTACGTCTGAAGTAATGCGTTTGCCAGACAAAGCCAATCACAACAATTGAATCTGTTGTACGATGTCTTTCCCCTTCGTCAAATAAACTGCTTTCGAGAAAGAATAACGAGAATAGTAAAAAGACTAGTAATAATACTGGGTGCCCGAATAGACGAAGCGGTCAGATTCAAGGTTAAAATAAGCGTGAGAGCAACTGCCATGTTTTATTCCTGTAGATAATCAGTTAGTTTGCACTATACAATTTGGTTTACTTGCAAACATACGTATGAGATGCATATTGATTATCTTTTTTTTATTGATATGATTTTTTTTCTTTTCTTTATATATTTGGTTCAAAGTTTAAAATCGAAAGATGCACAATATTTTTAAATCAGCTAGCTGATAATAGATTGGATGATTTTACTGATATAAACGATTGATTGTAACATCCCTGATTCAATAATATGATTGTCAGAAATGCTATAATTACACTTACCACGCGTTTATAACGATCAGACAATATGAACCAGAATGATTCTGATAAGAATAATGAGTCTTCTATATCAAGTCTGAAATAAGAATTTGAATAAATAGAAGGGTACTTTCAAAAAGGTGGTAAGAACGGAAGCTATTTCACTTGACACAAGTAAATATTAATATTAACTAAGGTTTAAAGCGTATTTGTGATAGAATACGATACAAATTTCTTTCTATGTTCACATTTTGTTATCATATTTATGACGTTTGGGCAGTTTTACGCTCCGGACTTCTTCAGGCGTTTGGAATTTCGAACTGAACCTTTTCTCTCGTCCACCGGAGTTCCACGTGCCATGACTCTTCCAAATATCTCAGTTTCAGTTATTTTCTTTTAGTAGCTCGATTCTCCAATTTTCTGAACTTTGCTGTGGCCAGGTATTGAACTCACAACTCTTTAGATCAAGTCACTGGATGACCTTAACTAACTTTTTTCTCCGCTAGGCTATTGAAAATAAAGATTTTTGTTCGAAATACCAAACATTGTCGGAGCGTACACCGGTCGGAATGTCGTGTATAAGATAAAAAATGTCGATAACAGTTCAAACAATGTAAATAACGTAAACGATAGACATTAATTTCACAAACATTATGAAATTCTTATTAACGATCCCATTTTTAGTCTAAATGAGATAATCTAACGTATAAAATAATTTTATTTTTTTTAGATATATTTTTCTACAAAAATTAATAAAAAACAAGGCTCAAGAGACATTCAAGATAAAAGTTTACAATTAAAATATTATTAATGAATGAGGTGTGTAAGAAACTGTGGCATGAAGGAAAGATTAAGAGGCCGAGAGGGAAGATTAGTCATTGATATTTAACTTGAATGTGTCAGGATAAAAGCGTTCAGGGAATCCTCTACACAAGAGTTTGTTTTACAGATTGGCATTTCTTTGGAAAATATTGTCTAAGTAGATCTTCATTTTTATACTTGTGCTATAGAAGAAACGAGTATGATTCGACTCCGTGGAAGTGGTATGGTTTGTTCAAGCTTTAAAGACGCGAACTGCTAGTACCAAATAATGGAATTGACCATTCTTTATGCAAATAGCGATAGTGAAGTGTTAGGCTTCTAACCTTTCATCTGCGCAGTAGAAAATCTTCCCCAGACAAGATTGCATTGGCAATTTTGAACTCTGTTAATTCTGTAAAATAAGGACCAGCTAGCAAATATGGCAGCGATACTCATTTTTTTCTCTAATCTGGCTCTTGTAAAGATAAAGCATGTGCAAATTGAGTGAAGTACTTCTTGGAACGATAAAATCAGACCAATTTTACAGTATCTTTAGCAATATAATGTCTCCATGAGTTCCACTTGAGGTATGGGGTGAAAGTGAAATCCATTAGACGTTCATAGATCTTCATTGAGAGTAAAACCGTTCATTTTGACAAGAGAAAACCCAGAGTTTAAACCGTGATAATATAAGGATACAGGCTTGCTTTTGTGATATTAAAAATTATGATTATTTGATTACAATTATTCTCCACTGAATTGTGAGAGATCAGCTGCAAGACTCTGATCACCATGGGTTTTAGAAATACTTCTATAAAAATTGATATCAATTTCATAGATATTTACTAATAATCTGAGAATGCTATTAGGAATATCAATAAACAATATCATAATCAAATTGAAATCGTGGAGAAATCGTTAAGGCATGCATTGATCTAAAACAAAAAGAAACGGCATAATAAAATATGTTTTATAATTGCTTATGTGGCTTTTAATATCTGATTTAAATAACATATATGAATAACTAGCATCATAGTCCGGCGTTGCCCGTGCAACTCAGAACATTTTTTAATTAGATGATTAATGCAGCGTGTTGCGATTTCCGAGTGCTTGTAGTCGCCGACTCACTTTAAAACTCAGTTATATAAAAAATAATTATATAAAAAGTGTTGTTTAAAAATTCTTCAAAAATTCCATTAAAAAATCTATTTTCTTTTGTTTTGCGTAAACATGAGTTGATGTTTTGTGTGACATTGTAAACAACATTGCGTTTGTTTTTGTTTCAAAATTACGGAGTAAAATATTTACATTCTTTTTTGACGAAACGAATTTCAGAAATTTTCGAAGAATACTTAAAAATGTAGACATTTAATTTTAGAGGAAAAAGTTACATTAATGTCACACGAATTACAGACAGCTGATTTCCTGCATAAAATATTTAGCGAAAAAAAAACTTTATTTTATTTTAATTTTATTTTCTGAAATATGAAATATTAAATCTGAAAAAAAAAAGACTTAAATAATTAAATTATCCATTAACCATTGGCACTTTTTTTTACATATTTTGTTTTTGTTTGAAAAAACAGATTTTCTTTAATATTTCTCTTTTTTTAAATTAAGGGGAAAAATATTCACATTTTTTTTACCAAATGAATTTTTAAAACGTCGGAATAAAAATTAAATATAAAGGCTCATTTTTTTAGTCGCGTTTGACACGTGTGATTTGATTTCTGTGACGTAATGTTGCAACCATCTTAGATCTTTGATGTTTTACGGAGCAAATCTGAACAATCGGCTCTATTGGCCAAAATGTTCGAAAGGGAAAATTGCTGAACTTAAACTCAAAAAGTATGTATCGACCTGGATTCCCTGTAGATATGTGTCCCTAGAAAGTTTGAATGGCGTAGCTTAAAAAATGTAGGCGTGCATAGCTTACAATCACACACAGTCTTACAGATTGCCTTTTATATATAGAGATTAAAAGTTACAGGACACGATAAGAAATGTACGAAAATGTGTTTCTATTTTATTAGACATGAAACAGAAGTTAAACTTCAAGAAACGTTGTCTTAAAAGTGTTGCATTGTAATTTATTATACGTAACCCAGTACATATCTGAAATAGTTTAGGGTGAATATATTTAAGTTGTTTTACTTCATTTTATTTGTTTGCTTAATTTATTTCGAATTCTTATAGGTCATTTAATGCCGAAATTTAAATTTCGTTGGCGCTTTGAAGTAATGAAAATATAATATATGTTAATCTGCTTTCACAGTTAAGTGCATGGTAGATGGCACTAAGCTTTTGTATGCGTTACATGTTTGTGCTGATCTAATTAGTAAAGGTGAATATATGTGCATTTTATGCTGTAGCTTTGATATTATATTCTGGAATATAATTTGATTTCTTTAAAAAAATGTCTGCTATTATATGGATTAATGTCAAAGGGTTTATAATAATAGTTTGATTTTCTCTATGAATTATTTAATATTGAAATCTAAATATATTTAACACGGATTCATTGCTTCAGCTAAATATATTTTGAATGTAATTGTATGATTTTAAATACAGATTAAATGTATTGTTGGTCATTTTATTATAGATTGTATCGCTTGTAATTTTACTATAAAACTGTATTGCCTTTCATTTTTCTATAAATAGGTTTTGTTTGTTTGTTTTTAATATAAAATGTTTATCCCGTAATTTTACTATGAACATTATTTTTATACTTTCATATTGTTTTATTTTTGTTTTGGAGTTCTTTGTTTGCCAGTAGCTCGTACCATAACAGGTACTACCACCCCGGACCAGGGTGGATTTTGGAACAATAGCAATTAATACGTGGTTCCTCACGCCACAAGTCATTTAGTATCTTTAGATATTTTATAGAATCTTAATCTAACTTACTAACTACAACATTATGAATTCAAATTCTTTATATTCAAAATAGGAGAAATAATCATATATGAATATGTGTCTAAAATATACGCCACATTTTTGTATGTACGAAATTTACAACGAGGTTTTAAAACAACCTGAGTTCTGGTAATGATGATAAACTATATCTGGCAGCATGGCCTCTGATTAAAATATTGGAGGTTTTTAGGAGCGTGAAATAACCTCTTAATCGCTTTTGTTAATAACTTTTTTAGTTAGTTTACAAAAATATCCATTTATCGTAAAATAAACAATAGTACATTTTATCTATTAAAAGCATACAATTGCCTTGAAATATATTTAGTTGTATCCATAAAATATAGTTAAAAGATTTATATTACAGCATTAAGTTACCCATTGTGCTTAATATGTCGCTAAACAAAATCAAACGTAAAAGCCACATAAATTCACAGATAGTAATATAAAGAAACTTGTGGAAGGCCATGACCGCTTATTTTCACAGAGAACATGGTAGTAAAAAAATGAAATAAAAAGACAAGGTAATAAAAAGACGAGGGTAGGGAAAGTATTGATCTGATGTGTCAAACGGGTAAGATATCGTAGCCTTTTTCTATATAGTGAGACCCTTCAGAGCGTGTGTAGTCATAGCTTTGCACAGGTTTTTACTTTTTGTTGCTCTGTGTAACGTTTGATATTCTACTATCCCTCCAATCTCGTTCAGCCATCTATCACCAAAAGCACGCCAAGTAGGAAGTCCCCGTCTCCCTCAATCCAATTTGTCTTCAATACGTTCTGTGCGTGTCAATTTCTTAACACCCACCTTCATTATTTATTCTATTTCATCCTGATTCTGAGTATAAATGACCTTTTTGTCTCTTATCTTTGTTTCTAAGAATCTCTAACTTTGGTATCCACAGAATCCTTCTATAAAAATACATTTCTGCTGCCTCTGATCTTCTGTTAATCTCTGACGAAATTGCCGAGGTTTGATATTACATAAGAGTTCAGCATTATGTTTTTTGTCTCAAACAAATATTTCCTGTTTCCTTAGTGTTTAGCTTAGCTTTTAAAAGGCATCTTGTGTTATTCCAATGCACGTTCAGATTCCGTTGTCACGTTTTACATCCGTTTGTTACCTAAGAATAATAAATTCTGGTTGGGTCTGCAACTATCTTACGATAACCCTTACTGTAGAAGTTGGACGAATCCGGTTATAAAATAAATCCTTGTCTTTTTTATCGTTTCACCCCAAGCAAGGCGGTAATTGCACTAATGCGCAGGGGGCTACAGAAGAGTAAAAGTTTAGGCAGGAGAATTGTGAAGAGAAAAATGAACAAGTTACAGGGGGTGTCAGAGAAAGGACAAGAGAAAGATAGGAACACGGGTGTGAGGGCAGTTGCGACGGCAAAGAGAAAGGAAAGAAACAAGATATACGGGGTGATGTAAAAAGGACTAGAATCAAGTGGATAAGAGATGGGAAGTGACATTGCATTTAAATTCCTAGAGGTTGTAGCCGTCAGGAAAGCAAGTATATGGAAAGGAATTCCATTTTCTCTTTTGTGTGTCTACCAAATTTGTTTTCTATTCATAGAAAATATGATTCCATAGTGACATCGAAATATGATTTGTCCGTAGCAGTAGTGAAAGATTAGGCACGTAGTTATGGATTTTTATATCAGTATGCTTAATTTTGTTTCCAACAAGTTGAAGTTTATAGCAAGATAGGGCTCCAAAAGAACTGTGCCGAAAGACAGAAGCAAGTTCTTTTGACTGATATGCTAGCGTAATTAATTTTGACAAGAGAAAGGAGAAAAATTTCAATATATTCAGGAGCGCTCAAGGCCAGTTTAGTCAGTCAGAATCAGTTGGTAATCAGGCGACGGGTGAGGAGGTAGGTGGGTTCAGTGTTAAGCCGACCGATGTACTCGAGATAGCGGTAGAACGGACAGGCAGAGAAAAGAGAGAGAGGCAAGGTGATAAGAGTTCACTCACAAGAGTGAAAGATATTGTTAGAGAACCGTTCAAAGGATCGATTTGCGTTCTACAGGTTTGTTAAAATCCGGTGTTTCTTTCAGAAAACAACACGAAAAGAACAAGAGAAACGGGTCAACTACTCCAACGCATTGAATCTAAATATTTCCCCATGATGGGAAATAACATATGCGTTTCTTTTCGAAATTCGTATCTTTCTTGCAGCTCTTCGCCTGCATCTGACATAGATGACAGAAACGGTGATCCACACAATTTGTTTCGGGTGTATATGAAAAAGAATATCGAAGCAGGCGTTCCCCTTCAACGTCACATATGCATTTCTAGATTTCCTTTTCAGAAATACCGTTGGATGGCGTTATGCGAAAACAAAGATACATATAAACAAAATTAAGCATATACAACGTTTATACAGCAAAGCTGAAAATGACAAGAACTTACAGACGGATCTTTTGTTATTTGCGCTATTTATATTCGGACTATTGTCCTTGTCTTTGCTGTTGTTATCACACAGTTGAGCCCTTCAGCCACCATCATGTCTATAGCGATTCGAGTAACCAACAGGGGATTCTGAACTGAACTCTTTATTTAATCTACATGAGTAGACTGTTATTCTATTTCCTTTGTTTGTGGATATCTAATTAATGCTCGCCCGTACTCCGAGTACACGCCGATGAAGGACAGATGGCACATCGACCGTAACGTTGTGATAGCAACAAGAAAGACGTGGAAAATAGTCTGAATATAAATAGTATAAATAATGATGTCTTTCTATTCCAGAAATTCAAAGAAATCGATTAGTACGGTTAAATGATCAAGATATTTTACAAGTAAAAGAAACCAGTTTCAGCGGATAAAGCCAAACATAGGTTAAATGAAAACGAGGCAATATGATGAGTGTGAATGTAAGGTAGAAAAATTGTTTCTGTCTAACGTCATTCTAAAATAGATTCTTTCAGTGTTGCATTTTCATCTTATTGGATATACGTCAATGTTTTCGTAAGTCTTCCTCGGTTATCTATCGTATGCTGCAACCTTCACTACTTGAAGGTTAACATTTATTTTCTCAAGTAGAAAAGATCGTTTTCATTATATAAAGAGAAAAAAAGTAGCTAACCGACAGCTATAAAATCAGACAAAGAACATTTAAAAGAGGTCGCTATTATAATTGTGAGTACACGGATCGTGATACATATATGCCCATTGTAAATAAGTACTCTTACAAGTACCGGTACTACAAGTAGTATCGGTATGACCAGCAACGTTTAATATTAAAGTACTTCAACAACTACATCAGGTCTTTTGAATTGAAATACGTAGATGTTGGCCTCGATCCCTAGAAATGCTCGTAAATTTTAAAACTTTCAAAACAAAGCTACTCTCACTTAAACATCACAAAAAACTTTCCTACCTTTCATCACTATGGGTGACGCTAGTCTCCCGGAAAGCAAAACACAGCACCATCTTTGCCCACTCTCTTAATGAACCTTAAGTGAAACGACTACATCGAATCAATAGCTACATTTACCGTTAAGAAGGTCGGTTCATTGTGTCGGACCAGAAAGTTTTTCACATCAGAATGCATCTTGCACATCTACCATTCACCTACCCATTGCGTCCTGTTATCATATCTGGTCGGGTGCTCCCGTTATTCATCTTAGGATTCTCGACAAAATCTAAAAACGAATATGCAACGTAACTGATTACGATTTAGCAGCTCAACTTCAGAGTCTTTCTCACTGTATGAATGTGGATTCCCTCTGTGTTTTCTACGGCTTTTGTTGTTGTTTTTTTAATCATCTCACCCCAAGCAAGGCATTCCACTGCCACTATTGCGCATGGGGCTACATAGGGGAAGGTAAAGAGAAGGAGTGGTTAGACATAGGGAATGTCAGGAGGAAGGTGACAGATGAGTAAGGATAGCGAGGATGAGGGTTAGGCAGATGGGAAGAGTGCTTGATAGAATGGGAGCAGGTTAGTGTGTTAGGAGGTGTCTATTGACCTTACATTTAAACTCCTGGAGATTGTAGCCGTCGGGGAAGCAATCGTTTGGAAGAGAATTTGACAGTCGGGAAGTGCGAGGAAAGAAACTGTTGGAGTAGAAGTTACGGTTGCATTTTATCGGTTTCACTGTAAAAGGGTGAGATCTAGTTGCTAATCTAGTATCTCGTGCAAATTCGTATTTAGGGGGCACCAGTGATCTAAGTTCATCGGAGCAGAAGCCGTGAAAGTATTTATAGAAGAGACACAGGGAAGCCACGTCGCGCCGGTGGGAGAGAGACTGCAGGCGGTCTGCCAAGTCGGTATCTATCACATTACAGACCCTCCTCTGAACCTTATCGAGAAGCCCGAGGAGAACAGCAGGGGCACCCGACCAGATATGGCAGCAGTATTCAATGCACGGGCGGATGGTAGATTTGTAAATGTGCAGGATAGATTTAGACGGAAAAAACTGCCGGGCCCTACACAGAGAACCGACTTTCATAGCAGCGGATTTAGCAATGGATTCGATATAGTCATTTCCCTGGTGCTCCGACCACAAAAATTTACTAATGCTATTAGATTGGCTTTTACGCCCCACCTTTTTACTTTCAAAACAGTCAAATGTAACCGTCACTTCTACTTTCTCAGCTTCTTTTCTCGAACTTCCCGCCTGTAGAACTCCCTTCTGTATACTTGCTTCCCTGATAGGTACAATCTCCAAACAATTAAATGCAACGTTAATTACCATCTTCTATCACGTGGATTCTCATCTTTCTTCTATGATTTATTCAACATCCCTGTAACTTGTATTTCATATATTTTTTCTTTTTCTCTCACTGCCATCACTTGCGTAGCAGTGGCGGTCCTGCTTTGATTGCGTTGAAACGATTATAAAAAACCAAAAACCAAAACAAAAATGTTATTGATATTTTAAATGCAAGTTTAACCGCTATGCAACATATACTTTTTATAGATGTACCTAGAATTTTAGTTTTCTAATATAATATATTACCTTTGAACGTCAGAATTAATTGACAGGTACATCTGAGGTGAACAAAGAACAACGGTTATTAACAGCTGTATCCGGGCGGAGATGATGTGAACGCTCAACAAAAAAGCAACAACCGGCTTGAAAAGCAATTGATCGCGGGTGTGATTGACCGCGGATGTGATTGATACATCCACCCGTATATAATTCAATAAAGTGATTTCCCAAAAAAGCCAAAATGCGTGGGAGTTTTCAGACTATATAAAGTCTAGAATTTTTGGCTGAAGATAGAGAACTCTCGCTGGCTTCCGATTCCCGACGCCTCCTTCGTATTTGCGACCTCTCTCCGACTGACGCCCTACTCTACACAAGCATCAAAGATGAAAAATAAAAATATAAGATTATGTTTTTATATATACGTGTTCCTTGTTGTTTGTCCAGAAAAAGCGGGAGTATATAACAATACATCTATGCCTCACAGGTATATATTTACATTTAGCAGCTCGAATACAGAAAGCCGACGTAAGTTTCGACTTTATCTCTACGAAGGTTTGCCGAAAAGTTCTCACCCGACCGCACTGTTTTGGATATTTGTTCATATATTTATTAAACTTAGCGGATGGAAGACAGAAGTTTTCTGAAATTGTTACGGAGGAGTACTGAAAATTCCTCGATTAGACACCACGGATTCTCATGTTTGATCATATATTTACACTTAGCATATAGAAAACAGAAAGCTGACATAAACTTTGATTATAGCAGAGGAAATACTTACAAATTAGTGCCATCTAATATATATATATATATATATATATATATATATATATATATATATAATCATATCATGCCGAGCAAGGCGGTAACGCCACTGATGTGCAGGGGGCTACAAAAGAGTAAAATTATTAGATAGAAGAGAGTGAAAGGAAGGACGAACCAGTAGAAAGGAGCAGAAGAAGGAAGGGAATACAGGTGTGATGACAGTTGCAGAGGTGGAGAGAAAGAAAAGTGTATACAGGGCGGTGAAGAAAAAACTAAGGTCAAGTGGTTAAAAGATGAGTATTGACCTTCCATTTAAATTCCTGGAGGTCGTAGCAATAATATGGAAGCGAGTTCCACAGGCGGGAAGTGCGAGAAAGAAGCTGAAGACGTAGAACCGTCTGAATATGGTTGATCTAACTGTGAATGGGTGAGATCCATTTGCCAGTCTGGTTGCACGAATAAACACCTGTTGCAGAGGCACTAGTCACTTAAGTTCGTTGGAGCAGAAGCCATGAAAGTATATATAGAACTGACAAAGGGAAGTCACATCCCGTCAGTGGGAAAGTGGCTGGAGTCTAGCCACCAAGTTGGTACCTATCACATTACTGATTCTCCTTAGGATCCTGTCAAGATGAACAGCGGGGCACCTGACCATATATGGCAGCAGTAGTCCACGGATGGACGAATGGTTGATTTGTATATATGCAGGATGGATTCAGGCGGAAAAATCAACCTGGCCCGACACAGTGACCCAACTTTCCTAACAGTGGATTCAGCTGTGTGTGTGTGTGTGTGTGTGTGTGTGTGTGTGTGTGTGTGTGTGTGTGTGTGTGTGTGTGTGTGTGGATAATGAAGGCAACACCTAAATTTTCACATGGCCTGACTATTGCGTTTAGCATAAAGCATACTGTCGTCTTTGGGTGTTGACTTCAATGTCCACTTTTATATTTACATACATTCTATCTCACATATCTCTCACTTAAAATAAATATAACAAAAATAATATATAATTTATTGTCATTGGCTTTCAAGAATTTCATATTCCCCATAACTCCTAGATTATGATTCATATAGTTTAATATTTTGTCCAAGTGATATAAGCTTTTGACAGGCTCTAGGGAAAATTCAATTAGCATCATACATCAAAGAAATGCTACTTTTGTTGAGTTTATTTTATCTGATTTTCTTATCCTAAGCAGTGATGAAATTTGTAGCACAGTTTTCAATGTCACTGTATCTGCCAATTCTCTTTCTTGCTGTTTCTGTAGCAATCTTTCAGTGAGAGTAATCTGCGTTTATAAATATTTTTTATATCGATATATATGATCTGTTTTGATCTTCCTAAAGAATATATTTTATTAATCTAATCTTCATGTATGACTTTCAATCAGGTTAATAAAATTCAAGCTTTTAAACTTAGAGATAGTTGCCTAATAACGTTTCGTTCTTTCATTTGCCTGATTGACGAAGGTGTCATAGTATCGTATAGTCTACCGTTGAACCTATTAAAAAGCATTGCCAATCAGGAACACTGAAAAGATGTCAAGAGCGAATATTCAATAAGATTTTTCTGGGGTGATCTTTATAGTGTACATGGAACTCGACCAAGGGGTTCTAGAACTAGTTACTTGCCATACGAGCATGATAAATGTTAATGGACAAACGATCAAACCCTGAGAAAACATACCGAGTAAAATGGCTTGAAATTCATATCAAATATATGTGTGTATATCACATTTCTTAAGAGAGACTAATTTCAGTAGTTGGTTTGAGAACAACAATACCGCATCTCACGCATAATTATGGGTCCATATCAATTTGTGTAATATTCTGCTCACAGGCTGGGTTCATTAATTCTGCATATAGTCCAATATTAATTTTCTCTGATTCAAACAAGGAGAGTAATCGGTGCCCAGTCGATATTAATGCTGTCCTTACTAAACCCCATGAAATACAGTGTAGGCTGTAAATTACGTTGGGTGATAGCCTGCCTGTTTTAGATTTAACCTTAGATGGGATATGATGCTATATTCCAATTAATTTTGTAGTTACTAAAAGACTAAAGCGGCCTAGTTATTGAAAATCTCTAGGTTCTGCTATTTCTCATGTGTCGCTGCTTTCGGTTCGGCATTCACATATTTCTCTTAACGGAAAAAATCTTTGGAGGGAGAGGGAGATAGAGAAGCTGTGTAAGAGAGAGATATTACATTTTTCAACAATATTTTCGTGATCAGTCACAGCAGTTACAGCTAAATTGCTACAGCGACATTACTTTTCACATTAGTTCCTATAGATTTCATAAGTTTGGATGAATTTCTAAAATGGAAGGACTAAACCATCTAATACATTGTTGTCTCTTATTTTAGTTCTTTTCTGTTTATATAATTAGTCGATATTTTTGAATTAATACACAAAGAAATGCGATAATTCTACTAAAACGTAAGGGGTTACTGGAAATGAAAAAATCTTCAACTATTGACCTAAAAATTTGGCACTGTTTTTGTAAAAGTCAGTTTGTTTTGCCAATGAGCCAGTGTTTCATAGCCCAATATAAGCCAGGGCTTTGAATAACGTTTTTAAGGATAGAAGATCTAACTTTAAAATATATTTTCATTTCTATTTCCCCATTTTTCCTTATCTAACTATCTAGCGCCGTATATCACAGATATATGAAATAGTGATCTTTTTCTATGAGCCGTTTCTCTTCACAACGTTGGCGGTTATATTTCTCTACAATTTCCTGTCCATTGCACCACTTAAAAGATTTTCTCTTTTTGCTAACTCACCTAAATCCTGTTCCACCATCCATTTACTCATGCAGGCTAGTTAGGTTACGCAATGTTTTCATCTGTCCAGCTTCCCGTCAAACTCTTCTGTGAGTATCACATTTTCTAAGCTTTCTTTTCTCATTATGTGCGTTAGAATTTTCAACTGTTTCTTCCTGATTTTGATTTTAAGTGTCCTTTTGTTGCCATTTAGTTTTCATTTTCTCTAAAACTACGTCGTTGCTCAGATGCCCGGTTGAGGACTGATATCCTTAAACAGTTTGGTACTCTTTTCTTTGTTCTAACGAAATTATTCTGTTTAATACATTTGCTTTGGGAGACATTTTTCACTCCCTCGATGCGCCTTGTTTGTCTGACTTTCCGTTCTCCGTTAACACACTTACCAGGAACTTATACTGTTGTGATTATTTGATTTTGGCATCTCTAATTTGTAATTTGTATGTTGGGTCGTTACTTTTGCTAATAACCATCCATTCTGTCTTCTTAATATTTATGTTTAACCCTTTTTTCTAGCTTTCCTTCAATACATTCTGAAAAAGTTATTGCAGTGTTCTTTCTGTGATTGTATCAACACTGTCTCAGCTACATGATTTATATTGTTCAGATATTTGCCGCTAATAAGTAGGACTTGTAATTCTCTCTGATTAGCCTCGATTTATATGTTGAATAATTTTGATGAAAAGACAAATTCTTCTATTTTTGTAATTATTCTTCAATTTTAGTATATTTGCCTAATTCATTTTCTATACGTATACAAGCGGGTTCCTAAAACTATAGATTCTGTAATACTCTAATATTTTTGTAAATACGCCAACTTACTTATCTTTTCCATAACAACTAAATAGAATGGTAAGAATCGAATAACATGAAAAAATGAAATGCTGAGTGTATCAACATAAATTGATAAAACTAGTAGAACTAAAAAGAATGAACTATATATAAATAAACACACACACACACACACACATATATATATATATGTATATATATGCTTTTGAATAAATGTAAAACAGTTGATTTTACATGAGAAGCAGCAATTTATCTGTCACAGTATAATGCCACCAATGTATTTGAGAAAAAATTCTCAACAATTAAAGGAAATAATATAGAAACATAAAAGCGTAAGAAAAACAGAAGAAAACAATCTACTTATATGTTAGAATAATAAAATCTATCAAAAATTTATTTGGAAAATTCAGAATTAATAGCAAATGAACATAAATAATTTAGACTCAAATAATTTGAATGTTACTTGAAATCTGAGACTCCTACAATTAGTATACGACTAGGTTATTTCAAAATAACGTTCTATTACTAAATCAGTACTGAAAAATGTGAAATGTCTAATGCCTAAGAATGATTCGGAACGTTAGGATACATGTAAAAATGAGACGTCCAAACACGTTTCGCTTGTCATGTATAGACTAGCTAATATAGATTTTCTTTTTGTGAATTTTTCTTTTTATAATGTCCTTCAATGTCATTTAAGTAGAGTGTACATATAGATAGAATAATATTCCGTATCCAAAGAAACACTACTTTTAAGAAAAGTGCTCTATACAAAGTAGAGCTAATAATATTTATTCATAAATTATAACATGAATATGTTATAATATCACTACAAAAGTAGCTATTTTGTTTCGACACTTCTTGTGTTTTATCAGGTGATGAGCTTTATATATATATATATATATATATATATATATATATATAAGCAAACATACATACATATACGATATACACACATATACAAGTAAATGCATACATATACATACACATCAGCAAGTAAAGGAAATACCAATATGCCTATTAGTACAAAAGAACATATATACACTTATGTACATACATACATTAATACTTAGTTATTATGCTTCTTTCTCTCTTTTTCTTTCTCTTTATATATATATATATATATATATATATATATATATATATATATATATATATAAAGGGAGAAAGGCGCATATTCAGACGAAACACGTTTACACAGGTTGCACACTACGCAGAATATGTTATACCAATAAAAAATAAAAATTGAGGAATATATGTAGTCAGATCAATAATATATTTGACAAGTGGACGGCCATGTCCGTCGATGAAAGTCTGGAGTCAAAATGGTGAAGTAACTTCAATCAGCTTTGAAAATTTTTTGATATTATATGTATATATATATATATATATATATATATATATATATATATATTACAAGGTGGAAAAAGGTTTCGTGTGATACCTTTAGACTTTTAGGATTTCATAGTACGAAACACGTCACGCAAAATCTTTTACCACTTGTCATACAATTTTTACGCAATATTGTTCGTGATCCATAACATATATATATATTGATTGATATATTGTTTAATTACTTAGTTTTTGGTCATATTAAAATTTGACCAGTGCATAATTGAATTAAAAGTGTTCAATACAATTTTTATTGTAGAACTTTTGAATATTTTTTCATTTTAAAGAAGTTTTTACGAAACCTAGGTTTCTACTATGTGGTGTTTTCAGGTGTTCTGCAATAACTGATTTTACCATTTACCGTTTTTTAAGAATGCTCACGTAACGGTGTTTTTTTTAACGGTCACACGACGGGGAATTTTGAATTTTTTCAATTTCTTCACGTGGCTAACCAGTTTTTTTTTCTTTTTTTACAGTTTTTTATTTTTCTATTTCGAATGTAGAATTGTGATTGAACCAACTGGTCCTAAAGATGTCTTTAAGACCAGGTGCTTCAATCACAAGTCTACATTCAAAATAGAAAACTTGAAAGTCTATACAAAATTTTCTAGCCACGTGAAGAAATTGAAATCAAAATATGGATAAGACCCAGACATAACGTGGAGTATAGTGAAAATAGCCAAGCTTTACAATGGTGGCAAAATATATAGAGTGTACCAGGAAGAAACTTTAGCAATTATGCTATTCCCAAACAAAAATAAGTATTGAATGAAAGTTTAGAAATTATGACTAAGTGTAACCATACTAAAAAATGCCTTTTCGGTTCATACAGCCATGGATAAAAACGTTATAATTTCTTGTAATTTAAAAAAATATGCATTCAAAAATTCCCCGTCACGTGGGCATTCAAAAATAAAATAAAAACAAGAAAAGAAAACACCGTTACGAGAGTGTTCTTAAAAAAAATGGTCAACGGTAAAATCAGTTATTGCAAATCGCCTGAAGACACCAAATGGTAGAAACCTAGGTCTCTTAAAAAACTCGTTTACAAATGAAGACTCCCGGAAAGGAAGATTTTATTTATATGCTATCAACCTGACATTATTCGATGGAAAACTAAGTATCTATTTTTTAATACAAAGATGTTCAATCGATTTCTAGTCTCTCGTGGCACGTGAAAACTTATTAAGAACGCTTTTTTCAAAAACATAAACGTAATCACGTTACAGTCAAAATATGAGGAAAAAGTATCAAGAACGGAAAAAGAACACCCTTGTGAATTATGAATTACCAGGGAAGTGGCTGGAAGCGCTTGGAAAAATAATGATTGCGGGACACTTTTACATTTCTTATCTCCAGCAAAAAGGAAACGTGTAAGAATAGAAAAACTAATTTAAAAAGTAATAGAATCTTCCTTGACGGCCGTTTTCAACGAAATATTCTTAAAAAGAAAAGTTGCTATCCATATATATATATATATATATATATATAGTTTTAAGGTTTGCTAAAGTTAGGATAAAGTGCTCAGTATTAGACTTAAAGCGTATGTAAATATAAAAATGTACATTGAATTCATCACTCAGGGGCAACAGACTGTTTAATTCTAAACGCAATCATCAGGCCTGAGTACACAGTCTCTCCCCTTTGAGTGTGGGCATCAATGTTCACTATATATATATATATATATATATATATGAAGAAAAAGAGAAGAAGGCGTCGGTTTCCTCTGAAATTCTGTTAGAGAATCGAAATTTTAAAATGAGCATAATGATTATGACAATAAATTTAGAAAAATACTTGATATTTGCAAAGAAAATGTGAAAGAATCAAACTATAAAAATATCGGTTTCAGACAGTGTTACCGTTTTATATATATATATGTATATATATATATATATATATATATATATGCATATGCGTGTGTGTGTGTGTGTGTGTGTGTGTGTGTGTGTGTGTGTGTTGCAGACAAAAGTTTGTACTTCAGTAATTTTTTAAAGTAAAAGATAAATTCTTAGTATCTCCAACGTATTTGCTTTTATTTTTCTACCTTTCTCCAGGCTCCTCTTACTAACAAAAACGTTCAAATTTGGATTCGTCTGTCTACAAAACATTTTGCTAAATTATGAATGTTTTTATGAGAATCATTATATGTTGTTTTCAACTTTAACTCGTTAGCGGATGTAAAATAAGCACTGACTAATGTTTCAAACAAAATGGAGCTAGATGTCTTTTACTAAAAAAGAAAATTGTCCCATGACGACAGTATTGTGATAGATTTTTAAAAATTATTTTTAATTTTGAAGTAATTTACAACAATTGTAAAATCAAATTAGACACTCTTTAGATGAAGGGAGAAATTGAAATTCTATACAAATTCTATACAAAAATGTTAATCCCAAGTATTACTTGCGAAGAAGTTGAAGAATTCTAGACATGTGGTGCAATATACATTAGAAAGGCAGTTAAAAACTGACGCAAATGTTAACAGAAAAAGAACTGTAACCTCTAAAGTAATAAATCTTCCTGAAGGTAATCACTTGAATACTCTGCATAAAAGAAATGCAAAGAAAACTGCTCCAGAGTTGACAGCTAAACTTAATTCCTCTTGACATCAACTACTCCTGATTTTGACTGAAAAATCAATTTAAATAAGCGATACACGTAGTCATCTAGAAACCTCAGTTACGGAAGGTGAATAAGAAAAGGAAGACTGTTAAAAACTGGTCATAGAAATCGTGGCAAAATGTATTGTGGGCAGCCGAGTCTAAATTTGAATTTTTTACTAGTACGAGGAGAGTGTATGTGATAAAAATCCAAGATAAAGACTGAATAATGAATGTTTTGTCCCAGCAATAAGTGGCCTTGTAAAAAAAGAATTATATCACTCGATTTTATAAAACATGATATACCATCTGATTTGCACCCCCCCCCCACATATATATATATATATATATATATATATATATATATATAACGGTAACATTGTCTGAAACCGCCATTTTTATTATTTGATTATTTCGCATTTTCTCTTGCAAATATTAAGTATTGACCAAATTTCATTGTCATGATCATTAATCTCATTTTAAAATTTCGATTCTTTAACAGAATTTCAAACCAAAGAGACGCCTTCATCTTCTCTATTCCATTCATATTTCTTCCTGTCGACTTAATTCTCGCCGTTTTATTTTCCAAATTTCCAAATTATATAAAGCATTGTCAGAATTACATTCAATACATCGCGTGACTGTCTTTAGCACAAAATCATTTTGACTGCGACCTAGTAACCGTCTCATACAGAATGGCAAAATCGCAATAGAAAATATGTGTGTCACCGTTTAATTGTAAGGCAGCTATCCTTGATTTCATAATAGTTGAAAAATTGACAGACAATAACATTACATCATTATGAAGAACGAAGCCGATTACAACGTGAGTACTGTATGTGCATGCATATGACAATCGTATTCCGATGCAATTATTAAAGTCTTCAGCTATCTTATGATGTATGTGGTAGCATTCAATACAACACAACGCCTATTTGGAAGTTTTCAATGCTGTTGTATGCTACGATATAGATTATTGAAAATGAAAATATTCAGTGCAAGATGCTATGTTACGCAGAAGCATAGGTGGTTCTTTTTGTTTCATTAGAAACTTCCATACGGTTTAGTGTATTGACAACATCCAATAGAAGATGCCATGATAGGGAGATGCAAAAGTGGTCATTTGTGTTTCATATTATGAAAAGGATAGAATTATTGTTTTTCGAAAGGCTGATTAGTATTTTCAAGAATGCTACTGTACATGCTGGACGTAGTACAGTGTCTGTAAAGGAAGCAGGCTCTGAAGGGTCGCATATTAAAATGCGTGAATTGTAAGTGCAGCATTAGCAAATCACACAGCGTCTACAGCACTGAAATCACAAATGTTTTCCCAGAAATTCCAAAAAGAAGTGAAGATAATTGTCTATTAGAGAAGGATTGATGAATCACGTGCTTCTTCTCAGATATCTACTTACACCACAGCAAACACGGCGTGTTAATAGAGGTTCAAATTCTGGATGATATCATGCACGAATGTGCTTACCAATTAGACGATCAGAGAAGTTATTACTTTTATGCATATGACGATCTTTTGCATGTGCGTCTTATAAATAAGAAGCGACAACTCATCTGAAATTGCATATATGCTCCTATATAGACTTGTCACAATGCATGAGTATAAATAAAATACACAAAAACATATACATTATAAAAACTGAATATCTTACGTTGGTTTAGTGCATAGCATCAATAAACTCAAACCCAGTTTTTTCTCCGATTTAACTGAGGGCTAGGGACTGAAAAAATCGCGAGCGCATTATAAGTTACCACTGTCTTTCTCTTGCTATTTGTGGATGGAACTGTGAATTTGAATCCAGAACCCTTTTCAGTTATTTCGTACAATGACGTCTACTGTCCTAGCAGGGTAATACTCGTTCATATGCATACGTTAGCAGCAAGATATCCAGACTTTGGCATTACTGAATATGTTTGGGGCATGGCTGGATGACGTCAGACCACTTATTTGTTTTGTTTGTTTAACGGCATATCAACATATTATGGGTCATTTAATGCCGAAAATGAATTTTCTCGAGAGCTTTGAAGTAATAAATATATGTTGTTCTGCTTTCACAATTGAGTATATGGTAAATAATTCTCAGCTTTTGTGCATATAGATGTTTGTGTGAATATATTTACTAGAGGTGAGGTTATGTGTGTTTTATGTTGTAGATTTGTCGATGTAATATTTTGGAATAGAGTTTGATTTCTTTAAGAATTTGGTTAATTTACTATAAACATGTACTGCTGGTAATTTTATATTAAATATAGTTTCATACTTTCATAGTGTTTGTTGGGGTGTTCCTATTTGCCCATAGGTATGACCCTAACAGGTGCATCCACACAGGGGCGGGGTGAACTTTGGAGCAACAGCAATTAAGTTGTGGTTCCACGCTCCTCACAACCTTTAATTTCTCGATCAAAGGTCTTGCTACCAGATGTAGTTTATCGTCACACTGAGGACTACTTTCACCACTTCAGTTATCCCACTTAAATTATAGTTATACGCAAAGTCTAATAATGTTTTTTATGGATCTCGCAAGATCATATTCGTTATCTGTTGGATAGTATGATATGCAAGGAAGATATATAATGTATCAAACTAGGATCTAGGTGTTCTTGATCAAAGTCTGAACTGAACCTTTTATTTTGTCTACTAGGTTAGTTTTTTCTTGTTCCACTGCCTCTATCCAGAGATGTCTCCTCTAGTTCTTATTTTAGTATCGCTCAGTTGTTGCACACACACACACACACATACACACACACACACACACACACATATATATATATATATATATATATATACTCCTGATCTAAATTCATTTATATATACATATATATATATATATATATATATACATATATATATATACACTACTTGTCAAAATCTCAAGAGCAGATACAAAAGGGTTAAAAATATAAAATAATGTTACTTTATTTGAAATATATTTACAAAATATTTACATTTAATTAGAACATATAATTCATCAAGAAAAAGGGAAATTTTTCAATTTTTTTATTTGATTAATTTAAACTATGACTGAAAAAGTATTTTTAGTTGGTCATACAATTAAGACCATATGTGAAAAATATTTCTGAAAAAAAATTTAGAACTCTTCGGTTTGCTCATAGCTTCAGGCGTGTAGACATATACTTAGCTCATTTTAAGTATTAAATTTCAAATTTTAAAATGACTAAGGGTAAAATTTATCAAATTTCGAACCGGGAGAGATTGTTGTAGTACAAAGTCGTGGTCTTTCGCTGCAAGCCATTGCAAATGATATTGGCCGTAGCAGAATTGTCATTGCTAATTTCATGAATAATCCGGAAACGTATGCTTCTAAAAAATCAAGCAGCCCCCGCAATAAAGACTCACCATCTCTAGACTGAGGCATTAGGCAGAAAGTTAAATGATATTAAAGCCTAACATCAAATCAGATAAAAGCGAATGCAGATGCTGAATGCAGCCCTTGAAAAATTCAATGTCATTTAAATAAGAATGTGTTTAAGAGCGTGAAACCGCTGTAGAGGCTTCGCTTTCTTCCACGCCATAAAACTCCCCGTTTACAATTTGCTTCCGATTATAAGGCTTGGGATGTATATAAATTGTAGTAAGTCTTCTTGTCAGATGAGAAAATATTTAACCTTGATAGCCCAAACGATTTTCAGCGTCACTGACATGCAAAAGATATCCCAAAAGAAGTATTTTCAACATGTCACAGTGGAGGGGGATCAATTATGGCCAGGGTTTCATTTTCGTAATTGGCTAGTTACATTAACATGTTAAGATGTAGAGAAAACTGGATTTTCCAACGGGGAAATGTTTCAATCTACAACGCTCAAAGGCCAAAGAAGTTTTATGAAAAGCAACATTCTGCTTTTGACACATCCACTATGTTCTCTAGATCTAAACCTAATCAAGAATGTTTGGATATAGATTGCAAAAAACGATCATAAACATGTATCAGAATTTGAAACTGTGGATGCTCTTTATGCTTTAGTTTATGCATACTAGGCGAGCATCCCAAGCATTCTCATTCAGAAGTTAATAATGTGTATACCAAAGTGAATTGCCGAGGTAAGTCGAAAAAATGGAGGATATACTGCATATTAGATTGTCGTTGCGACTTATTTGTTCGGTATTTTCTATTTTTTTCTTTTGCATAGTTATATCTTCATAGCCCACCGCAAAGTAATTTTTCAATATTTGCTTAAATTAATTAATTATAAGCCTAATTTTTTCACTTGTTTGCAGATAACCTATATTTTCTAATTAAATGTAAGTATTTAGTAAATATATTTCTATTAAAGTAGCAGTATTTTTATATTTTTAATCTTCCCATTATAGCATAGTTCGAAGAAATACGACACATGTAATTTTCGAAGTTTTATTTGGAAAAAATGATATATATATATATATATATATATATATATGTGTGTGTGTGTGTGTGTGTGTGTGTGTGTGTGTGTGAATATACTGAACAACAAACAAACGCCTATGTATAAACTTGCCATGAAAAATTGATTAATCAACAATTTCTATAAAGCCGTCTATAAATATTTCCCGACCCTTCAAATATGAAAAGCTCTAAATATCAGTTGATCTTCAAGTAGGTTCAAGTAGCTGCCAGATTGTAAATTTCCGTGCACTTTTATGAATATTATCACCAATTTCTTTTCGTTTTCTCATGGTTTGTGTCATTCAGTTCTTACCTTCTTATCTACATTCTCTCGTCAGTGATTAGAGGCAATGTCTTCATTTGTAAACACCCTATGTTTTCAATGATTTCTTCTTATCTTTACGCTTTCGACCTATTTCAAATTAATATTCTGCTGGGATATAATGACCTGGATGAATTTTAAAATCCCTATGTATTTGCTTTTATCGGAGGTCAAGGACAGCTTTTTGTTGTATAAATGACGAGCTTTTATTATACAAGGTAAAAACCAAAAAGTTGCAATTTGAATTTTAATCAGCCTGAGTATCTAGTTGAATTTAAGTTTGAGCAAATCACTACATTCCCACTATACTTCCGCGCCCCCTTCTTTGTCTCATCGATATTTTCTATATTCGTAGTAAATCTTTGGGCTGAAACTTACGATATTTTAAAGTTGTATAATGAGTTGGTTTATCAGCAAAATCAGGAAATGCATTTTCACGAATTGTCTTGGGAACAACAGTAGAAAAAAACAATATATAGTCATCCGCAGACATATCTATTTCGCCGTATCTCAGCTCATCTGTACGGCTAGACTCCGATTGCTCCTTTACCCAGGATTGAAACCCGACTGAAATGTCGTCAGTCGGCGACTCTACCTCTGGGCTATGGGCGTTCGGTGAAGCAGACAGACCTTTTAGCGCATATCATTATACGCGCCTAATAACTAGCGTGCTCTAATTCATTTCACTGAATGAGCGATGCATACACGCCAGAGTAGCTACTGTTTATCAAAGTCTACTATTTTTCCAGAGTGCTCAATCAAGGTGTGAGAGCGTAAATATTGTCATCCGCAGACAGATCTGTTTCGCCATATCACAGCTCATCAGTACGGCTAGACTCCGATTGCTCATTTACCCAGGATTGAAACCCTCCCTAAATGGCGTCAGTCGGATTGTCCAGTGTAAATATTGCCTCGTTCTATCGTGACGATTTTTATATTCATTTGGGACTAATACAGAACATCCTGAGATTAGATAGTCTATTGTTTCTTGGTATTTATCATAAAACCTGCATTTTGGATCCACATTATTATGTATTATTCCTAGTGAAAAGAATAAAGCCTTCAGTTTCAGATTTTAATCAAGATGCTCGTAACCATCGATGTGTATTAACTTTATCAACACTGAGTTTATTAGCACGTTCTGGATATTGGCCATGCAGAGGATTGTCTTGCCAGCGTTGTTTCATCTGTTCAAAAGCTTTATCATTGGCTTTCATTTTTCATATATTCCCTCAATAGTTGGTTCTTGGCTTCTGTCTTGCTTTTCTACAGAATCTACTAAATGTATATCTTGTTTGCATTTACTGCCTTCTTTCTTTATTGAATATTTTTTCTTTCTGTTTTCATGTTATTTGACTAATTTTATCATTCAGTCTTTTATTGTTTCTATGTATGTTAGTAAGCCAATAGTTGTTTTCTTGTATGAAAATTCTATCTGAATAAGACCGTTTCCTCCTTCTTTACAGGGTATGTATAGGTGGTCTACATCATCCTTTGGATGATGCGTTTTATGTTTAGAAAGGAGCTTTCTTGTCTTAGTATCCATTCGTCTGATATCGTTTAGAGTTCAATTGAAGATGTTGAAGCTATATTGGCCCACAGGGATGACAAGGCTATTAATGGCCATAATTCTGTTCTGAGAATTGAATTCAGTTTTTAATATCAGTCGTAGCCTTCTATAGTACTCTTTAGGCAGTATTTCATTTTTGATGGTGAATTCTTTCACTCTCATTTACACTTAGGTATTTATAAGCTTCTTGCTGTATATCTTTTATTGTTACAACAGGGTCTAAGCTAATTGAGGATGTTTGTTGTAGTGATCCTCGTAAAACCGTAGCTTTAGCATGTTTATTCAAATTGAATTTCAATCCAATGTTTTCACTGAAGTATGTTACAGTTTGCAGAAGAGCCTCCAGTAATGCAGAAGAGCATTATCATTGTTAGCATACAACTTTAAGTCATCCATGTAAAACAGATGGCGTATTTTCTTTTGAGCTATTTTGTAACCTGATTCTGTCTTGTTAAGTTGACTGGTTAATGCTAATACTGATATGCAAAATAGTAAGAGAGACAAAGAGTCACCTTGAAATATACCTCTGTTGATTTTTATTTCACTAGAATTATAGGCTCCATTTATATGATTGAGGTAAAGTGTTGTTTTCCATATCGACATACATTGTTTGATGAAATTGATGATGACGGGTGATACCTTGTACATATTTAAAGTCTTTAAGATCCATTATTATTATCATTAAACAATTTCTTGTTATTATTACAAAGATATTTGATTAATTCCTCTTAGTGACTAATCACTTATCGTTGGAGAAGTTCATCATTATATTAAGCACGTTTTATTTGCATGCCTTTACGCTGCTGGTGTTCTGTTTCTATTGAGGTGTTCATTAATAGTACAGCCATTTTTTATTAAAAGAAAACCAACGTTTCTACAGAGTTTGTTTTGTAGATTTATATATTTTATAATTAAAATAAATCTTCAAGTATTACTTAAAGAAAACAGACATTCTGCTGAAATATTGTTTAACATTTTTTCTGTTTCTTTATAAAATCGCGCATTTCGCTTAACAAATATTATTATTATTATTATTATTATTATTATTATTATTATTATTATTATTATTCAAGCATTTTCTTTTGCGAGAAACCTTTTCTGCGTTTCTATTATAAATATCGTCGTCAGCATCATCACCATTTTTGCAACCTCTTCAAATTTGATCATCATCAGCGTCGTTATCAAATACTATCTCACTGATTTCTTCATCAATCTTCTTTATATTTTCCGATTTATTTTTTAATGTTTATGTTAATTGTTACTTTATCAACAACATCAACACCATCTCCATAACAGGAATCAATGTAATTGATATTAATTGCTTATTTAGCCTCAGTCATGAGGTTTGTACACCGGATGCTGAATTCTACAAATCGGTGAGAAATTCAGTCGATGAGTTGTGAATTTTTAATTTAAATATAATTAAGGTGTTTTGGATACAATGTGTTTGAAATTAAATCAAATGTGTATGATATTTATAATAATATCTTTGGCATAAAAAGAGGCTTACACACTAATGTGTGGATTACGAAGGTTTAATGAGGACGCATACACAATCCTGATATAGAATATTAACTGTAATATTCGTTTAATACGAAACTGATTCACTTACGTGCAAAAAGATTGCGATTATGTTGTAAAATGTATAAGTTTTATCATGAACAGGCAAATTTATCTATTTATGGATTGATCTTAGATTTATCCGTTAAGACTGGTGTTGCATATTTTAAATACACATAAAACATACATTCAAATTTTGGTCGATTGTGTTTCCTTTGCCTCTTGCTATCGTGATTAGAAAGGCGTGAACCCATCTTCTTGTGGTTACCGTTTAAACAATTTAAATCACAGGGTAAACAAGGTTCCCTTTATTGGAAGAAGATAAAACATAAATTCGAACCTGATGACGGACGTTTTGAACCTTCGTTGATATCACCTTTGAACCATGTGGGTTGATCAATCTGAATTAACTACTTATGTTCTGAATGGTCAATTTTAAATTGAACTGATGAATCTTCAGAGATTGAATTGCATTCGATGGAAGAGTTTACAATATATATATATATATATATATATATATATATATATATATATATATGTGTGTGTGTGTGTGTGTGTGTGTGTGTGTGTGAATTAATAGATATACATATGGGTATACAATCAAGTACACTTACCTAAAAAAAATGGTATTCAGGCGAAAATAAAACAATACTCAATGTAGTATGAATACAGCTATAAATTATATATCAATACATATACACATTCTCCAAATAAATATCCTTATAAATACCTTAATTTACAAAAGAAAATGGGAACTGATGATCACATACTGCCATAAAAAAATACTTACTCATATATTCCGAGCCAAACATTTGTGTTGTTTCTTTCTTTCTCATTTCCTTGCGTTGTTCATTTTTTTATTCTTTTCCTGTAATTAATCATTATTGGTAAAAAGCATTATGAATTACCCCGCTTTGAATTAATCAGCCAGATTTTTAATTAATTTTTTAAATTTAACTTTGTGCAATTTTTGCATATTTATATTATTCTCTTGATAAATTAAAAAATGTACCTAGTCTTGCAGGATTTAACTTCCACGAAATCAAACGAATTTAAATTAAAATCTTTTACAGATTCGCATTGTAATGTGCACCTCGTGATTTCGCAGCGCATGAAACTCCGAATTGTGCCATCGAAGTAAGATAATATGCATATTTATTAATATAATATAATATGGACACCAGGAAAAGAAGCTCGTTAGAGCAGAAGCTGTATAAATATTTATAGAAAAGACAGAGGTAAGTTCACACCTGTCGATAAGAAAGTGACTCTTGTGAGTGTTGGGTGAAAGTTAAAGACAAAGTGTACATAAAATAATACTGACATATTGCAGTGAAAATGATAATAAAAGAACAGTAACGATAAAAATAAAAGCAAAGCAAATTAAAAAAGTTCAGTTTAAACGTCCAGATACATTAGCCGTCAAAATTTACCGCTGACCCTCTTTCTATCCATAATGATTCATATAAACTGTAACAGATTGTTTTATTTTATCCTCCAAAAATAAAAAAAACAAAAGTAAGTCCATCCAGGAAACTTATATTCGTCTGAAGAAGTTACTTCCTGTAAGAAACGCGTCAATAAAAAATGTGTCCCCTTGTCATTCAATTACTCATTATTAGTTGCATATATTTCATTTTACAATATATATATATATATATATATATATATATATATATATATATATTGTTTAGAGACCACATTTCTTTGTGTGAATTTTCTTTTCTTTCATGGTGACATGAGCATATGAAGTATTCGGTTCTGATGTATAATTTATGTTTTAGATTTTCTTTATCTTTACGCCAGGTGGGCTAATTCTCTTCCGGTTATATACTCTACAATTTAAACAAAGGCTTATCAAACAGATGCATTTGTGTGGCAGTATATTCCATTGAAATAAAAGGTTGGAAAATACACATGTAGAAAAAAACATTATCTACGTTAGCACACACGAATAAGTTCTCGCCTACACCCACCTTTCCAAAACCGTTCCAAGTGTCATGGCATCAGAATGTATTTTGAAATCCTTTCTAGTTTAGTTCGATTGCATTTCAACGTCCATTCGTATACTGTCTTTCACACAAACACGCGCGCGAATGCACACACATACGGACACAGACACAGACACTGACACATACACATACACTGACACATACAAGCGCACACACACACATACATACTTATATATATATATGTGTGTGTGTGTGTGTGTGTGAAAAGTGTATGTATATAATTATCAATATCAATATATATATGTATAAATATGCAATTTGTTATATATATTATATTGTTTACATATTATATAAGCGTGGCACTTATTTAAAAGCGCTCAATATCAGTGATATCAGTGAAACTCACACCTATCTGCATGAATATATATATATATATATATATATATATATATATATATATATATACATATATACAATATGCGATTATAAATAGTTATCTCAATTCCGTAAAAATGAAAACCGCATCGAGATTTTATTTTAACAGATATGATTCCCAAAATTACACAAAAATTTCTGCATTTTGTCTGACCATTCTCCTTGTTTAAATTATTTAATTTTAAATGCTGCCGTAATCCTTGCCTTTAGGTAATAATTGGTTTTACAAGGACATTTTTGGTCCCTCACTCAACTGGGCCCCACAAATAATTATCAATTCTAGAGAATTAAATAGTCAGTTGTAAAAGGTTATGTGAACAAAGAAATCTATCTGACAGCCATGATTTAGTTCTACTTTGCAAGGTATGGTGCACAGTCATCGATTCTTCCAGCGGCGACACTCTTCACCCAGAGCAGAACTCCTTCTCCAAGACACTTGATGTAGGTCTTCCTGTTTAGCCTGAATCCCACAGCAACAAAATCGAAAGTTTTTTCTTATCAGAACGACCACAGCTATTTTTCAAAGCTGTTGTACGTTCAGAATCACTGTTAGAATCATGCAACTTTTTTCGAATCCTCTCCACTGTTCTCATATTGACACTCAAACGCTAAAATGTTCGGAATGAAGCTTCTGCCGCAAATGCCAAGCAGTACATATATTTACTATGATGCACAGGGAGCTACACAAGAGTAAAAGTTTATATAGGAGGAGAGTAAAGGGAAAGACGAACCAGTTACAGGGGGTGTCAGAGAAAGGGTAAGAGAACGATGGGTACACAGGTGTAAAGACATTTAGAGAGAAATGAAAAGAACAAGATGTACTGGGTGATGTAGAAAGAACTGGAGTCAAGTGGATAAGAGATGGGTATTGATATTGCATTTAAATTAAGTTTTTAGCCGTCAGGGAAGGAAATATACAGAAGAAAGATTCACAGGCATGAAGTGCGAGAAAAGAAGCTGATGAAATAGAATTGACGGCTGCATTTAGTTGATCTAACTGAGACCTTGTTGTCAGTCTTGTTGCACGAGTAAATTTTCGTGGCAGAGGCACCAGTGTCTTTAGTTCGTCGGAGCAGAAGCCATGAATATATTTATAGAATAGACAGAGGGAAGCCACATCCCGCCGGTGAGAAAGTGGCTAGAATCGTGCTGCCAAGTCGTGACCTATCACGTTGGACTCTCATTTGGGGCCTGTCGAGAGCACTGAGATGAACAGCAGGTGCGCCTGACCATATATAACAGTAGTATTCTATGCGCAGTAGGATGGTCGAATTGTATATGTGCAAGATGGATTCAGGCGTAAAAAAACTTCCTGGCACGACACAATGACACAACCTTCCTATCAGTGGATTTAGCTATTGATAATGTAATGATTCCATTTGAGGTCAGAAGATAGTGTAAGACCAAGGAGGTACAATATATTTCTTTCAGGGAGACTCGCTTGGCCCATGTTTATGAGGGGGCAGGAGAGGTTGCCCGTGATGGTTGACAGCAGTTACGTTTTTGAAGCATTGAAATTTTTACACTGATTGTAGATCCTTCTCAAGATCAACAGCGAGGTTATGTTTGTCCTCCCGCCAGTTTCTTACTGATGCGGGAGTAGATTGTGGTATCATCTGTATAGATGCCTACTTTGGACTTGATCATGTATGGGAGATCATTTTTGATGAACAGTAAGAGAGTCGGGTTTAGTATGGAGCCTTGGATGTGGAGGCATGCTCATTCAAGACGGCCTTCATTATGCGGTTAGATAGGAAGGATTAAATCAGATCAAGCAAGTGTCCGATGATACCATACCCCTGTAGCTTGCGTAGAAAGCCAGGAAGCCAAACGATATCACAAGCCTTGGAGATGTTTAGGGTAACAGCAAGAGCCTCGCCGGACTTATCAAGGGCCTGCTATATATACTCCGTTTGGTCGTTAGCATATCGGCTGTTGACCTGGCAAAGCGAAAGCCGTACTGCCTGTCTGAGAATAGTTTATGGGCAGTAAAATGTTGAATTATTTCAGCATTGATAATGGTCTAGAAAACTTTTCCAAAAATTGGTAGATGGCTGATAAGGCGATAGTTGGATGGGTCTGAATGTTCTCCCGAGTTCTTAAAAACAAGAACTACAGAAGAGGACTTACATCAGGCAGGAAAACAGAAAGTAGAAAGACAGTAATTATAGAGTTTAGAGAGGATAGAGGAGAGTTCAGGGTCATATTTCTTAAAGACAATGCCCAGGATTCCATCACCTCCGCTCGCCTTATGGGGGTCAAGTTTTGATATTATCTTTCGCTTTAATATTTTCACCCGAAGTAAATTAAATATATATATATATATATATATTGTCATCCGCATACAGATCTGTTTCGCTGTATCAGAGCTCATCTGTACGGTTAGACTCCATATATTTAATTTATTTCTTTGAACATTATTTTTGATGGATGCTCTTATTTGAACAGTCATTCTTTTATTCTTATAATTAAAGAGTTTTTCATATATATCTACCCGCCTAAATAATCAAGAAATATTGTCAGGAAAACAGCGTACGCTGTCACGATTCGAAAGTGCGTCTCCTACAGGGAATTGTTAAATGATCTGACGAATCTTAGACCGCTCAATCTGGAACAATTTGCTAATAGACAGAGCTCGAATTAAGCCTTTAAACACAATTTCCCGATTTTTCCTGACATTTATATCCGCTCTGTTTTCGTATACTAATATAAACAAATGTAAACAAAAACAATTTATTTTACGGAAATTTACGAAATGGATTAAATATAATGTTTAAGTTTATATATATATATATATATATATATATATATATATATATGCAAACTGTTTCTTTTTTCGCACTTTTCACTCATGGAAATATCTCCCGGCCTCTTTCCACTAATTACTTTCCAGTAATGTTTGATCTTCAAAAATTTAAATGAAATGTCAATCATGATATTCTGTTTACTTCCTTGTTAGTATTTAGATTGGTGACCGCTCTGGAATACCACGTTCTGTAAGCTTGTGCGTGCGGGTGATATAATAGATAATGGTTCGGAATTCTTAATCGGAGATCCGAGTTCCAATTCCAGTGAAATTAGTTATATTTACTTACACGCTTTACATACTTTTTTGAAATATATTAATAAACACTTCTACCATATTTGTAGGTTAATTAGTAAGACTTTTATCACTAAAAACATTATTTTCACAAAAACATATTGCGTACAAAATGCATTTCGACATTAAATAACCCATAAAAGTTTTGATATGCCACTAAACAAGAAGCAATTAAACAAAAGATTGAGTTCTTTATTCCTGTTCTTTTATAGATTTTTTCCTTATTAGTGTTTATTTTCTGACACTCTTTAACTTCTTAAGTCTTAGTGACTTTATTATCTTCCTCGAGGTGTAATGATTAATATATATATATATATATATATATATATATATATATATATATATATATATAGGTAACAGGGAGTGTTTGCTGCATAAAAGCACAGTGAGTGATGTAAAAAAAACTACCGTTAGATCATGTATTAAAAAATATATCATTGCTTGCGCGCTTAAAGCTATCATCACTCATAATATTTTATAGATGATAATTGTTTTGCTCGAGATACTTTGCATAGCATATTTCGACAAGAAATAATCACACTCACACACACACACACGCACACACACACACACACACACACACACACACACACACACACACACACACATATATATATATATATATATATATATATATATATATATATAGTTTAACGTGTGTACTAGAGAGGTGCATGATTTTTCCCGTCTCCGGGGATCTTCTTTCAAGCCCAATAAATGACAATATTTCGAATATCAACTTTCAAACCGGCAGGTTTCCTTCAATCTCAATATTACCGTAGCACAATTTTTCACTTCCCATTATGTTTCACTGGCTTTTTGCCGAAGTAATTGAGCTTCGTACATATCTATATGTCGATCAATGTTTATATGCGCGTGACTAACATATTAAATGGCGCCATGAATACGCATACATAGATAATTAGAAAGATATAGACTCACTTGCAGAGACACATTCGAACAGACGCTGAAAACTAACCTTCCCACTGACCAAATAACCAAGTATCAGTTTTTCTGTCAGTTTCTTGTTCGATCTGAAAACTTTTTATCACAACCACGTATATATATATATATATATATATATATATATATATATGTGATTATCTCAAATTATACAATATGTCAATAAACAGTGCCACGCTAATCCTTAAGGGTGATACGTTGGTATCAGATAAATAAAAACTACATTTTGCAATCTGAAATCATTCTGCTAAATGTTCACCTCTTAAGTATGGTGAAAAGGAAGGAGTTTTTTTTATATGTATTGTTGTGTAAAATAAATAATTGCTTCATCATTAAACTAAGGATTATTTACTATTTATAAAACCTTATATACTTCTTTGTTTCTTTATTTCTCTGACATTCTCTGTCTGTCTGTCTTTGCTATGTTCATTTAACTTGTTGTGATTGTATTTTTAAATATTTTCCCTCTCTGTTGTAAATCTTCCGTTATTCGTTTGCTGAAAAGTTTTCTAGCAATTCTCTATTGCTTCTATTTGCTTTCGATGAGTCCTGTGAGTTTCGAAGTTTCCAGTTTTTTTCTCCATTATTTGTTTTAAGCGTATAAGCTGTTTTCGGATTTTTACATAAATTTCTTTGTAACTCTTTTGCTTCTTAAAACTTTATCGGTTTTCATACAATCGCTGTGTGGTCTTTTAAAAAACATCCCTGGAACGTCTTTTCTTCATTTCCTAGCATTGACTGACAAAAAAGAACATTACGCATTACCTAACCGTCCAATACATATTAGTTGTTTCTAAGAGCAGAAGACGATTAAATCACCAGAGTGAATATAAGTCAGTCGGTCAATTAAGTGCCATACGTCATACACGCTTAAGCGATTATATCTTTTTGATCCATGACTGATTTCTCAGAAGATTTTTCCGCAATATTTTGTCATTTCTTTCTTTGATAGGCTGGTTTCCAACCAAGGCTATCGAAAAAAATCTGGCTTGCTATCTAACCTATGGCTGAAAGAAAGAAGAGAGCGATTCATACCTTTCCTAGGTGTAATTGCACGTGAGTGTATTTTCACGTAAATGTATTTGCACGTAAGTGTATTTGCACGCAAATGAATGCAACGAAATCAACTGAGATTTGAACACGGCTCTCTGAGATCACTACCAGAAGTATATTTGCTTTACGAAGACCTTGCATCTAGCTACTGAGGCATCTATAATATCTATGTAGCCGTCCAGAACCCAGATATCGCAACATAAATGTTTATCTGCCTTAGGCTTATAACACCGAGGCATATCATGTTAAAATGAAATCCAGTTTCTAAATGATCCAAATGATTCGACCTCAGCTAAACAGATCTAAATGAAAAAGTAAATAAATAAATAAATAAAAAGTAATAAAGAACACACGTGCTTCTCTATGGTGTGATATCTGCTTGCACTGGACTGTGTAACAGCTTGAAATTTATTTTACCATGCATCACCAAGTAAAGAACATAAGTATATGTTGGAATGTTATGTGTATCGTTATGTAACAAGAAAGTTAAAGACATCGGAAATCTTGATCAGAATATATGCTACACTTGCACGACATACACTCAGGTAAAAATGAAAAGAATTGGGCTGTTATATCTGTTGATATCTTATGGACTGTTATGTGATATCTGTCCTCCATTAAGGCAGTGAATACTAGACAATTTCTTCAATGTTAAAAGAAAGATTCGAAGCAACAGAACTGTAGTTCTACAGAAGGACATTGAGGATACCATGGACAGAACATATGAACAACAACGAGGTTTTGGAGAGAATGAAAACGAAAAAAACTTATACTTAACATCAGGAAGACATAGCTGAAGTATATAGAATACGTAATGAAGAAAGAGGGCTTGGGGAAAGAGAGACAGATGAAGCAAAGACCGACAGGGTAAAACGATGCGAGACTTACTAGGTGGTCTTGAGAAAGTGCATGATTTAGGAGAATTAGTAGGACAAAATATAATTAGAGCTACAACGTACTGGAAGGTGTGAAGGGTCATGATCGCCTACGTCTTGAAAAGACACGGCACATAAAAGAAGAAAAAGTTTATTCAGTGTAAACAAAACGTACATATAGAGTTTTGTTCTTTATTGCTATAAAAGTTATTTTCTTAGGTACACTTATTGTCTCAAACACAAGTACCGACGAGAACATTTTTGTAAGTACGAATTACTTAAAACACACATGAAATAAGAGTGACAGTGTATAAAATAAGTAATAAATGTGGAACGCAATCAATTGACAGTGTAACCGTGCCGTAACAAAAGTGACATGTCGGGAAGAAAAGCAAAAGAAACAATTAGTCGTGAATGTATATAACAGCAGAGAAAATTCCTTCAAGTGGATGGTTTAGGAGAAATAAAAAAATGACTAAGTAAATAATCATAATGGACATTCGTGCTTCACTATGCCGTGATATCTGCTTGCACTCGACTGATATATTTTAACCTCGTTCGGAATAACAGCAGAAATATATCCTGAGCAAATTTATTTCCTACTTATGAAATAGCTCACTTTAAACTTTATTCACCTAGACAAATTTGACATCCTTTTATTATTTGTATCATAAATAAAATTTCCTTCTTTAAGCTTTTTCAATATGCCATATCCCTTCTAAAAGTTAGCAATGATGGTTTCAAGCTGTTAAAACAGTCCAGTGCAAGCAAATATCACGGAATAGGGAAGAACGCGTGTTCATTATTATGTTTTTCTCAAGTTCAAAATAAGTTGCAATTGTTTGCATATATTTACAATATTAGCCGTTTCTCTATCTCATTTATTTGCACAATAGCATTTGGTAGGATGTAAAGGGTATTTCTCTCTGCAACTATTTCCTTTCTTCCTATTTTGGAAACTATGATACGGTTATATGTGCTGTGAAGCTAGACTCTACATTTTTCCGTGATGGGATTGCAATGCTTAAGCATTGTTAGACCAAGTGCACTGCTGTCTATATTGAAAAAGAGTGAAAAATTGTCTTGTTTCTTCAACACCTTCTGGGTGAGGCTTAGAACTTTTCAACGATTAGTAAAGTTTCCTAAGCACAACTAAATTATGATTATATTCATTTTTACGAGTAAAAAATAAGTATATTTTATAATTTATTTATTAACTCAATCAAAACTATTTAATATAATTTGTAATAAAAAATAATAGTTAAAAATCTTAAAACTTATATTTATTTATTTTTCTGTTTATTACATAATTACCATTTAATGAGATATCTGAGCTTCTGGACATAGACGGGTTTTCAACCGCACAAATACTTATGCAGGAATCTTAATATATGTTATTACAATGGAAATAATTATCGACTGAATCGAAAATATATTGACCCTTTGTTGTTATTTATAATAAGTAATCGCATAATTCCATACATTTATTTATCATAACAATGGTATGTTCGTATAATTATTGTAAAGCCGTTTAATGTTGATATATACACTTATTTTGCTTTGTACTTTTTTCGAAAATAATTCAGTAACGGTTAAATTTTTTCGCAGGGCAGCTTTGTCCCTCCCACGGTGCATCAATGTACTACAGTACACCAGTGTACTACGGTACACCGTTTGAAACTCACTGGACAAGACTCAGTATATAAAATTATCCATGAAAACGTATGCATCTATATATTCTTAAATCTATCAATACAAACATACATTTTTCTGTATTAGATTTTCTCTTTTATACATGTACATTCATGTTTATATTGGTTTGTGTGACTATATGCATGTGTCTTTGCGCATAATACCTTGTGAATGTAAATACTGTTGCATATAAGCATACATTTATATATACGTATATTCCTTTCTATCTATCTATCTATCTATCTATCTATCTATCTATCTATCTATCTATCTATATATATATATGTTAAATCTCATGTTGCTTTGTTTTCTCATTGCTAAGCTTATTTATTCATCCATGAGACTATTTTGAGTGAATGTAATTTGAATGTGCCTCAGCGCCTTTTATATTGCTTAGAGTGCGTGGTCCCTGAAACTACCATTTCTTTCTTTATTCTACCTGTTTAATAGTGTCACACCTTATTTGTATTATCGTGTTTCTAATGCTTCTTGGTTCATTACTGAAAATGAATGTCTGAATCAATTCAAGATTGTGAAGACTTATATTTTCATTATTTTCATATCAGTATCTTTTTATCTATTAATCCTTCATTTATGCGTATGTCTGCATGAGTGCGGTTTGTCATCTTTTCTGGTTGGCATCTCGGTCATGTTCGTGCATGATCTTGAAACAGGCCTCAAGTAATATACTAGAGTATTTTTTTATATTTTACTACACACCGAGATGGTTGATGAAATTTTCAAATTCTTGCTATTCGCATATGTTTAGAAATATATCCCTGTGTAATGCAAATTATCTAGCTAAATAATCTCGAAGTTAAAATTTCATTAAGTTTTATTAAAAAAGAAAATACTTAATCAAAGTGTTCTTAATTTTATACTTAAGAAATGTATCTGGACAATTTAATTTCTTTATTAGCTTCAATTTCTTCTGGATGGATTTAATTCCATTATACCTATAAATAAATCAAATATACATTTTCGTGTTTATATTAACTAAATTTTGGCAGAGTAATGGATTGTGGCACTGGGAGAGGAATCATGAAGCCATGTTTGAATTCCAGTTGAGTTTATTACGTTCACTTACTTGCTAATAGACTTGATAAGAGTTCAACTCTTCTTCCCCAATCTATAGGCAAATAGTAGGACAGAATTGGTTTTATAGCACTGAGTGGCAACCGGTCTAAGAGAAGGAAAGATAAGAATTCAAAACTGTATGGAGCTCTGACTAAGCACATACAATGCAGCTAAGGAAAGAGTCCTTCGAATTGGATCAATAATTTTGACTACAATCTTTTCCGTTTAGTACGATAGAAAGGTGTATTGTAAAATAAAAAACGGAATGATTGTGTTTTTACAATTTTTCAAGTAACGACAGTTGGCGGATTTGGATGTTAGCATTCAAAATCCTTAAATTTATAGGCTTAAAAAGGATTATAAATACATGGTTATTTAAAAAAAATATATACTTCTAGGAAAGGATTATTTTGCTTTATGGTATATAAAACATTTCGAACTTATTTAATGTAGAAATGTTTTATTCTGATAAACAAAATAGCGGCAGACATAGGATAGTGCAGTATAATTAAACATGTACTGAGGTTTGGTTTACCGGTGTATGAAAATGCTAAAAATAAGTTTCGTTTGAAAGAAAGAAAATTCTGGCCATAGATTTGCATTGAAAGTTCTAAATGTACATATAGTTTTGATTTGCACGGAATTCAATAAGGTAGATATAAGTTTGGACAGCACTAGAGTCAGTAACGTATACATAGGTTTGGTTTACATGAGAGTCAAAGTTACAATTAACAGGTGACCTTTGTTTTATTGGTTGGGATACGCATCTCCTTAGGAATTTAGTCGCTGTGTCCTTAACTCTAACCGATTGCATTCAATATTATATAATTATAAACTTTCTTCAAATAAACGTCTATCAATATAAATAAATGCAGATCGTATACTTATCGTTTATGCTTTGTTTTGCAAAGGTGCAGTTGCGGAGAATTCTTTTAAGACTCGATTCATAAAAAGGCATATTAATTAATTCATTTCTTATTAATATACTCTCCCCAGTATCGATGCTACCATTTTTCAATATCAAATTCACAGGGCCGGTCAGGTCTTCATAATGCACTCCACTCGACTTCTCACGTATCATCCTGTTTGGAGAACTTTCCAGCGGCAAGAGGTTACTCGAAAGCTCAAAACGATCCTTCAAGGATATTTCAATCGTCCCTTACACAGACCAATATTGATGATGAAACCTGAGAAACCGATGCTGCAAATCAGCCTTTCTGGTGAGAGATCATCTGAAGATGGTAGGCGGGGCGAGATTTTCGAGTCCAACCGTCAATATGAAGAGGATCTGCGACATGGTTCATGAGGACCTGATATGTCCAACTGCTCTACAACACAAACACCTGTGTGACTTCTGCACACAACTTAGGATTAGGGTAGACATCCACAGTCATCTCCGTCAATGACACTAGAGAAGAGAAAGGAAATAGACGACCTCGATGCTCGAATGCGAGCGTGTACTATCGACTACAAATCGTATGTTTTATATAAACACTATCAGTTGTTTGCACCTTGATGTTTAGATGAAAAAATTGACAGTCATGAGTAAATGTAAAAATGTATGTAAATATAAAAACAGACAACTTGTTTGCGGTTAGTAATTCTTTACAAAAATAATGAGAAACATTTGAAGGATCATTGACAGGTTCTCAAACCCAGCGTGAGTAGATTCCCAATAAAATTTTAGAAAAATGATTTTGGCCGTGAATCTTTCCTTATTCGAGTGCAAATAGTTTCTAAATATTATCGTCAATAATGTTAACATTAAGCATCCAGCAAATAAATACATATATAAATTAAAATCAATCAATATGGGTTCTATCCTAGCTAAATGTGTTAAATGTACAAACACCTAATGTCAATAATCAATTGGTATAATAATACAGCCTTATTTACGCTTTACACATCAATATGTTAGTGTTTGATCTATTCTTTTGTTTTTTTAATTTTGATTCATATATTTCTCGTTCTTTCTTCTAAGTTCGCACACCATACATCTTCTTTTACTTTCAACACTTTCCTTTGTCTCCATGATCTCTCCGGTTTGTGACGAGTTGGTACAAGTTATAACAAGATTTAACCGATGTTTTATCAGACAATTTAAGTTCAAGTGGAACATAGAAACATACAATTATCCACACACACACACACACACACACACACACACACACACGCATATATATATATATATGTGTGTGTGTGTGTGTGTGTGTATAAATTGGTTAAATCTTGTTATATATATATATATCACATCCAGATTTTTCCTCGATTTTTATTGCACACATACACACACACAAACAGACAAAAATATACCAACGCACACAAACATACAACGGTATATATATATATATATATATATATATATATATATATATATATATATTTATATATATATATATATAAGCATGTTTTCGTGTGCGTGCGTATGTATGTGTAAGTGTGTGGGTAACAAAAAAGAGTCGAATCGTTACTCCGTTATCATTCTGTGCGATTTTCAGGTTGTGTTCTAGTTGTCTGAATATTGTGAGAACATATAAGTCGGGTAACGACTCTGGCTGTCCTTTGTTACACACGCACATGCATACACACATGCACACACATAATCGAAGATATTATATATATATATGGATGATTGGTTGTATGTTTCTATTTTTAAACGCGTTATTTCGCTACCCATGGTTTCTTCAGGCAATTTTTGATAACTGATTTTACCGTTTACGGTTTTTTCTTTTTAAGAATGCTCTTCTAACAGTGTTTTATTTGAACGTTCACGTGTCAGGGAATTTATAAACGCGCAATTTTAAAATTAAAACAGATGATGGCTTTTCATCTATGATTGTATGAACCTAAGAGGTATTTCTTAGTGTGAATGCATTTAGTCATAATTTTCGTTCTTTCAGTTAACAGTTCGTCTTTATTTGGGGGTATCATTTTTTCTTCTGTCTATGTAATCTGGGTATTGTATATATTATGTGTGTGAATAGAAACGAAATAAATTTCCTTTTAACATTCTACCGATATAATGTAAACAAGTATTAAGCGAACTTTTATAAACAAATAATTCTTTTGAAATAATTTGTTAACTATTACAATCTTTCAATTATATATGTATTAAATTCTAAATATATATTAAAATTATTACAATATCATGATCAATCAGTATAAGTAATATTTATAAATATTAAAACATACATAAAAGTATGGTATATTTTAATATAATAGTAATTATATAAATAGAAACAACAAAGCATTAGATGATACAATTAGTAAGGCAAAATGAAGAAAGAAAGAAGTAATATTCAATAATAAAAGAAGGCAGTAAATACAAACAAGATTTACGGTTAGTACATTCTGTAGAAAAGCAAAACAGAAGCGAAAAACCAACTATTGCGCAAAAATATGAAAAGGAAGCCAAAGATAAAGATCTTGAACAAATGAAACAACGCTGGCAAGACAAACCTCTGCATGGCCAATATCCAGAACGTGCCAATAAATCCAATGTTGATAAAGTTAATACTCATCGATGGTTACGTGCATCTGGATTAAAGACTGAGACTAAAGGCTTTATTCTTGCAGCGCAAGACCAAAGTCTTTTCACTAGAAACTTTCAGGCAAATAGTATACATAATAATATGGATCCAAAATGCAGGTTTTGTGATAAACACCAAGAAACAAAAGACCAAAGTCTTTTCACTAGAAACTTTCAGGCAAATATTATACATAATAATATGGATCCAAAATGCAGGTTTTGTGATAAACACCAAGAAACAATAGACCATCTAATCTCAGACTGTTCTGTACTTGTCCCAAATGAATATAAAAATCGTCACGGTAGATTGGGACAATATTTACATTGGACAATGTGCAAACACTATAGAAAATCAGTAAACAAACACTGGTATGAACATCACCCAGCACCGGTTACAGAAATAGAAGATGTTACCATTCTATGGGATTACACCATCTACACAGACAGAAATATAAGTACCTGGAAATTGAAATAGAAAAATTGTGGAAATTGAAAACGTGAGTCGTGCCAGTGATAGTAGGTGCACTTGGAATGATAAAAAATGGAACAAAACAGCACATTGAAAGAATCCCTAAAAAAAACCCAGCTTAAGAAATATACAAAAAATGTCTTTTGTACAGTGCGCACACGAAGGAGAACTTTGTCTATGTAACACTAGGAATGTTAGCGGAGAGAGAAAAAACATGAAATTGAACCATAACAAGGTCTTCCTGCAGACTTGGCAGGTAGTGGGACCCTAGCAGAAATCGAAATATGATGAAAAGTGCCGACATAATGATAATACGTGGTTGGAATTACAACGAGAATGATGTGTTTTCTGAAGATTTTGAAAACTTAACGTTTTTATTTAACCTATACGAAATTTTCTTATTTTTACTATTTTAACGTAAACATGAATTTTTTCGTACTATTATTATTGATTTGTTTCTCCTTTAAATAATCCTGATTGATTAATCAACTTAGTTGATTCAACTTGTTTTCTTATTATTCATATTACCTTTAGTTGTCGATATTTCGAAAAAAAAAATTTATAAATTACGATATTTTTTCTAATAAAACGTACGACAGATAAAAACAACACAATAGAAAAAACAATATGATACAGTTCTCTACAATATTCTTTCTTAGAAAGACTATGTTTTTTTTGTCAAAAACACTATTTCCGTCTAGTTTAATGAATAAATAACTGAATAGACGAACGAATTCTTATTTTTGAATTTCACAGCCGTGATAAACTTTATTAAACCGATGTTAACTTCTTCTTTTCCATTAATGTTTTTAACAGTTATTTTCGTTACAAGTACTAGTGATATTAGCAATTACAATTTTCTTTATTAAATAACAGCTCATCTGATCAAAGAGTAAAAAGAAAGCAGAGAAACATGAAATGAAAGAAAAGATACCATATATACACTTCTCACTAGAAATAAAGAAGTCCAGGTGGAAAAATTAAGAACCAAATTAACTCTTCTACGATGAGCCATGTCTTTTCAGGACGTATGCAATGACAACCTTCCACGTCTCCCTATCCTTGGTGGCTCTTAGCACGCTTTCTCCTGTTACTCCACCCAAACCTCGCTCCAGAATCCACCTGGTCAGACCCGTCAAATATTTTACATGCTGCTTTCCTCTGTGTCTCTTTCTTGTATCTGGCTGGTCAGTATCAGCTTCTCCAATCCCTCCTTTCACATTACATGTCCCAGGAAATTTAGCTTTCTTTTCCTGATGCTCAGTATTAATTTTCTTTTCGTTTCCGTTCTTGCAAAACTTCATTGCTCACGTGCTCGATCCATGATATCCGCAGCATCCTTCTGTAGACCCACATTTCAGTTGCTTCAAACTTTTCCTTAGCTTAGGTCGTCCGGGATTACATAACGGTATTATGTTATTTATTATTTTTGTAATTTTTTCCATGCCGAATACGTCAAGGTCTGTCAGAATCTCTATTGCAATACCGTCTGGTCCAGCTGATTTGTTTCTATTATTCAGTTTGGTCATTGCAGCTTCAACTTCAGTCTTTAATACTTCCGGTCCGTCCTCATCTTTGTGTATTATCTGTTTAGTCTGGAGGAAAACTTTTATATATTCTTCACATAGCTGGAGTTTTACCGCTTTCTCTAATATGATCGGTTCATTCTTGGATTTTATACATCCTGGTGAGGTTTCCCTGTCAGTTCCTTTATTTCTTTATACATATCTGATTTATTTGTCCTGCTCAATTTCTCTACTTTAGTACGTTTGTTGTTGAGCCATTCCTCTTTAACATGTCTGCATTTGCTACTCATCTCCTTGTGTAGTTTTCTGTATTCCGTTCCATGTCTTTGCATAGATTTCTGTTTCTTTTGTGTCATGTCAAGAATCTTTTCAGACATTCACTCGTTATTTCTTCTGCCTCTGATTTCCTTTGGAACAATCTTCCTTTTTAATATTTGTTTTTCAAACTGTCACTGTATTCTTTCTGCAGGTTGAGGTCACTCACGTGCGTGTTGTATTGCAATCTGGGTGCTGCACTAGGCTTCTTAAGTCTCCAGAGTTTCACCCTTAGTTTGCAGATGACTGGGAGGTAGTCACTTTCAGAGTCAGCACGTGTATAGGTTTTGCATTGAACCACTGCATTTATGAATCTCCTGTTTATGGTTATGGAATCGATTTGGTTTTTACCTGGGCATCTGAAATGTCCATATTCGTCGTGGTGTTCTTGTAACCAAGGTTTCTTTATTACCTGGTCATTTGCTGTGCACCATTGGACCTATTTTTTTCCTCGGTGGTTGCAGATTCCTAATTTAATGTTGACAGACGTCTCCCCTTCCCTCTCGTTACTTAACTTAGCATTCAAGTCTCCCATTATTATTCTAATTTCTTGGATTATAGGCTGAGCATTGGCATTGTTCAGTGTGGAGCAGAAAGAATCTACTTTTTCCTAATTGGCTCTTCTGAGATCATCCGTCCTTCATGTAGGTCTTGCTTTTCGTCCACATTGGGTTGCTAACATCCAGCTTCACTCCAAGACAATGCAGTGGGTTAACCGGTTTATCTGCCAGCGTGTATATATATATATATATATATATATATATACATATATATATATTACATACTTGATTTGATCAAGCAGTTAGACTACGCTAGTTATATTGTTTGAATTTACGGAGAATTGTAAGTGGAGTAGTGGATGTGGGAAAATGGTGTATGAGTAAGTTAAGACACTTCCTGGTAGTGGATTCAGCTTCAAATTTAAAAGATTCTACAGAGTAGAGTGAAACATACATAGTGGGCATTTCCCTTTTTTCTTCAGTTTATTTCGGCGGTCAGATCTGTATAATTAAATGACCGTCTGCTTACACATAAATATGAGCAAAGAGAGAAATAGTTAGAGAGAGAGCGAGAGAGTCGAATGAGTATCGCAAAGAATGGATGTGGGCACTTGTCAAAGGCTTTATTGTGGCTAGAATCATCCTTACAACTTCAAAGATATTTAAACAGTTTTCGACCATTGTTGTTAAAATATCTGCTCCTTGTATATTGGATGAAGTGGATAAGAAAGAGAAAAAGAATAAAATATTCAATAGCAGAAAAAACGAAATAAAATGACAAGAAAAAGTAGATAAGCATTAAAGTTCTCTCAAATAAATCATGTATACCAAAAAAGTTCAACAATATTAATTATACGGAGTAAAATAATTCAGCTTACCCTAAGAAAGCGAGCTACAATATTTAACTGAGTCAATGAAATTGATAAGAATAAAAACGTTTCTGTAGTAGACATTTCGCTATTTTCTTCCGTTTCTTTCGTCGGTCTGAATTGATTATATTTTTATAAACAAGAGATTCGCAAACGTCGTCCTTCACTACAAAGCCTACCCAAGTGCAGAAGCGATCACCTGCCAGTCGTATGCAAACTAAGGATAAAACTAAAGATATTAAAGAAACCTAACACCGCCCTAAGACTCGTTAATGACCCAAACCAGCAGGAAATATATATAGAGTGTTTGAAAATGAAATACGAAGAACAAATTCGAAATGTAAGCTCAAAATGGAACACACTAAGAGTAACTCTAGTAACATCAGTGAACGATTACTGAAGAGATTCTTGACATGATGCAAAAAAGACAGAAAACGATGCCCAGATAGGAACGGAATGCAAGAGACTACTTAAAGAAATAAGAAGCAAATATAGACAGGTTAAAGAAAGATGGCTCAACGATAAATGCGCAGAAGTATAGAGACTGGACCAATAAATAATGGTGAGATGCATAAAAATAAAAAAAACCTGCTCAGCAACAGAATGTATAAAAACAAAGAACAGTACACTCATATTAGAAAAAGAAAAATACTTCAGAGATAGGACGAGTATATCGGATATCTACAACACGACAAGAGAGAGCAACCAACAATCCACAAAAATACGAATAGACCAGAAATATTAAAAACCGAAGTGTAATCGGCAATGGCCAAATTGTACAGAAATATAGTAGCAGGACCTAACATGATTGTAATAGAGATGTTGATGTCCTCAGAAGGCTTTAACGTAGACAGGCTCAAAGAAATAATAAACGAAATCTACAACAGGGGCAATATACCGGAGAACCTAAGCAGATTAATTTTCATAACACTATCTAAGAAGCCAAATGCAAAGGATTGTGAACTTCACTGAACAATCAGTTTAATGAGCTAAATAACAAAACTAATCATCCAGAACTGGCCCAAAGATAGGAAAAAAAGTATGACTTCGTTAAAGATACCTGAACGAAGAATGCGATATTCATGCTCAGAATGCTATTTAAAGAGCGATTCAAATGCAGAAGGACCTTGACCTGTGCTTTATAGACTATGCAAAGTGAATTCAGCAGGTATACAAAATAGAATTGTGTTTTCTTACCAGATCTATTTAACTTGTGCAGCGAAACAATTATGAGAAAAATAAAATTCTAATTTTTTTTTACCAGCATCTTTTTCTTTTAATTCCAATCGCGTCTCTGTCTACTGTCACTTGGAAAAAACATTTAAGTGAAGGAAAGTTCTGAATAACAATCTGCAACTCAGTGTGTTAATCCTGCCGAGGAGTAGATGGCTACTGCGTTATGAGGTGGCCAAAAATCCCCTACATACTTCTGAACCCTGTTTACCCAAACTGACGGAACCGTTACCTAAACTGACGGGCAAATTTGGGTGGACTTTTGGACCCATGTGTCACTCTTGGCAATAATATGTGAATTAAAAATAGACACAATATGTCCAGTAAGGCTCTTCCAATGGATGAACAGGGAACCCGTCCATCAGGAGGGAACATACCTGAGGTCGGAAAATCTGCCATAGGAACAAACTCCTACACAATTAATGAATGTTCAGGTCTCTACAACCAGGATAGTCCTAATGATGACTTTGTAAATGCTCCAGCTTGATACATAACTGTACATTTAATTAAAAAAACATTAAAATGGTATCCTAAAGAGCAGAGAGTCGGTATGACTGCATTCCATGTAGCGTTAGTCAAACCTCAGAAAAAAAACATCACCCTCTAAACATATGACACTTGACGCGAAAAGCATGGACAAACAATAAGAAAATACATTGACAAAAGAAGGTACATTATGCAAAATTGCCGACTGGCATAGGCTGGAATTAATGAAATAAAAAGAATTGCAACCAAAATAGACGAATCAACAGAATATGAAATGGAACCGGAATCAGAAAAAAAGCAGCAACATCACACATGCCACAGGTTATAATGAAGAAAGCGAGATACACACAAATCGCTGTGAACATAATGCTGAAATTTAGAAGTGATGGAGAAGTCTGATCTTAGTCAGTCACAAAACGGCAATAAAACGAGTTCAAAAGACGTCGAACAGAATTATTTTACGGAAAACAGCAATAGTATACGAGAAACCAAGGAAGAAATAAAAAGCCAAATAAGTCAGATAAAAATATTGCAACAGAGGAACGAAAACAGATCCAAGAATTACAACCAACAAAGCATATCTCGAAACTATTAAGCTCTACAATGCAGCACTCAAATTAATTTTAGATGAAGGAGACAATAATATAAATCTCAGTGAAGTAGTATATGCGTCAGCAAAAACATCAACAAAATAAATGAACAAGTAAATATAAAATAGCAGTTTCACTGACACGTAGACCCACCTTGGAATAGATAAATTGAAAAAGAAATCGAGCAACTATCACTAATAGCATTAAGAAGCCAACCTAACAAGGCATAATGCCGTTATGGAATAGCGCAAAAAAAAATAAGCCATCTATTTATATGGATGACTTATAATTGTACGCTAGGAATGACAATGAACTGAAAGATCTTCTGCGAACTGTAAAATGCTTCATTGAAGATATTGAAATGAAATTCAATTTGGATAAATCTGCTAAAGCTACAGATTTACGAGTATCGCTGCAAGAAACATCTTCTATTAACTTAAACCTTGGTGAAACAAGAAAAGGTTTAGAGCAAGAAAAAACTTCCTAGCTTACTTAGAGAATAAGAGTGAAATAATTCGCAGTAAAAAATTGAAGAAATACTGTGTAAAATGTACTATAGAAAGGTAGGACTAATATTTAAAACAGAATTGAATTCTCAGAACAAAGTTTTGGCCATTAGTAACTTTGCTATCCCAGTGATCTAATATTGTTTCTACATTGTGAACTAGTCTCATCAGACGAATAAATTCTAAGACAAGAAAGTTTCTTTTTAAGCATCAGATACATCTTCTAAAGGCTGATGTAGACTGTCTATACATATCCCGTAAAGAAGTCTTATTCAGCTAGAAGTGTCATTCAAGACAACAACTACAGGCTTACTAATATACATGGAAACCATAAAACACTGATTGATACAATTAGTCACACGACATGAAAACAGAAAGAAAAACTATTCAATGATGAAAAAAGGCGTTAAATAAAAACAAGACTTCTATTTAGTCGATTCTGTAGAAAACCGAAACAGAAGCCAAGAACCAACTGTTGCATTAAAAATATGAAAAAGAAAGCAAATGATAAAGCTCTTTTAACAGATGAAACAGCGCTGGCAAGACATGCCTCTGCATGGCCAATATCCAGATCGTGCGAATAACCTCAATGAGGATACAGTTAATACTAATCGATGGTTACGAGCATCTGGATTAAAGTCTACAACTAAAGGCAACGCAAGGCCAGAGACTTTTCACAAGGAACTTTCAGGAAAATATTATACATAATAATATGGATTCAAAATGCAGATTCACTGAGAAATATCAAGAAATAATAAATCTCAGGATATTATGTACTTGCCCCAAATGAATATAATAATTATCACGATGGAGTGGGTTAATTATTACATTAAACAATGTGCAAACACTTTGGAAAAAAACCACTGGTTTGAACATCACCCAGCACCGGTTACAGAAATAAAAATGTCACATTTCAATGGGTTTAAACCATCTACACAGACAAGAAAATTGAAGCAAATATTCTTGACATTATTGTCAAAAACCCAAAAGCAAAAACTTGTCTACTAATTGATATGGCTTGTTCAGCGGATTGTAACATAGCAAGCAAGGCATTTGAAAAACTATCAAAATATAAAAACATGGAAATTGAAACAGAAAAAATGTGGAAATTGGAAACAAGAACAGTACTAGTGATGGTAGGTGCGCTTGAAATGACAAAAAATAAAACAAAAATCCCATCTGAAGTGATATACAAACAGTTGCCTTTTGAATTATAACCCACACACTAAGGAGAGCTTTGTTTATATAACGCTAGGGAAGTTATGGGGGATAAGAAAACCATGAAATGTCAACATAACTACACACCAGAAACCTGCCTTAGGTCTTTCTGCACACTTGGTAAGTAGTGTGACTATAGCAGCAATCGAATTATGATGAAAATTACATAATAATAATAATAATAATAATAAGAAGAAGAAGAAGAAGAAGAAGAAGAAGATGAATAATAATAATAATAATAATAATAATAATAATAATAATCTGCATATCATTAATAGCACTAACCAGTCAACTTAATAAGACAGAATGTGGTTATAAAATAGGCCAAAAGAAAATAAGCCATCTATTTTGCAAGGATGACTTAAAGTTATATGCTAAGAATGATAATGAGCTGGAAGGTCTTCTGCAAACTGTAAAATGCTTCAGCGAAGACACTGGAATGAAATTCAATTTGAATACATGTGCTAAAGCTACAGTTTTACGTGAATCAATACAAGAAACATCCTCAATTAGCCTAGACCCTGCTGTAACAATAAAAGAATTGAAACCAGAAGAAGCTTATAAATGCCTAGGTTTAAATGAGAGTGAAAACATTCACCATAAAAAAATGAAAGAAATAGTGCGTAAAGAGTACTATAGAAGGCTACGAATGATATTAAAAACTGAATTAAATTCACAGAACATAATTATGACCATTAATAACCTTGCAATCCCAGTTGTCCAATTATAGCTTCAACATCTTAAACTGGACTCTAAACGTCATCAGGCGAATGGATTCTAAAACAAGAAAGCTTCTTTCTAAGCATAAGATGCATCATCCAAAGGCGGATGTAGACCGTCTATACATACCCCGTAAAGAAGGTGGAAGAGGTCTTATTCAGCTAGAATTGTCATACAAGACAACAACTATTGGATTACTAACATACATAGAAACAACAAAGCATTAGATGATACAATTAGTAAGGCAACATGAAGAAAGAAAGAAAAAATATTCAATAATAATGAAGGCAGTAAATACAAACAAAATTTACAGTTACTAGATTCTGTAGAAAAGCAAAACAGAACCGAAAAACCAACTATTGCGCAGAAAATATGAAAAGGAAGCCAAAGATAAAGCTCTTGAACAAAGGAAGCCAAAGATAAAGCTCTTGAACAAATGAAACAACGCTGGCAAGACAAACCTCTGCATGGCCAATATCCAGAACGTGCCAATAAATCCAATGTTGATAAAGTTAATACTCATCGATGGTTACGTGCATCTGGATTAAAGTCTGAAACTAAAGGCTTTATTCTTGCAGCGCAAGAACATTCTGTACTTGCTCCAAATGTATAGAAAAACCGCCACGATAGAGTGGGACAATATTTACATTGGACAATGTGCAAACACTATGGAAAATCTGTCAACAAAAACTGGTATGAACATCACCCAGCACCGGTTACAGAAATAGAAGATGTTACAATTCTATGGGATTACACCATCTACACAGACAGAAAAATTGAAGCAAATAGGACAGAAATTATTGTTAAAAACCAGAAAGAAAAATTGTGTATTAATTGATATGGTTTGTCCAGCGGATTGTAACATAGCAAACAAGGAATTCGAAAAACTGTCAAAATATAAAGACCTGGAAATTGAAATAGAAAAAATAAGGAAATTGAAAACAAGAGTCGTGCCAGTGATAGTAGGTGCACTTGGAATGATAAAAATGGAACAAGACAACACATTGAAAGAATCCCTGGAAACCCCATCTTGAGAGATATACGTCTTATTAAGTACAGCCCACACACTAAGGAAAACTTTGTCTATGTAACGCTAGGGATTATAATAGGGGAGAAAGAAAAAACATGAAATGGAGCCATAACAACACGTCACGACCTGTCTTCCCGCAGACTTGGTTGGTAGTGCGACCATAGCAGAATTCGAAATATGATATAAAATGACATAATAATTATAATGTCATGATGGTATTTCTGACTTTAGCTCTCTGGTTAGGACTCAGAAGGAAATGAGTATACAACTGAAATCAAACGAAATAATAACAATAATAATAATATAATGATATATAATAGGGAGAAAGGATAATAATATATAATAATAGGAAATAATAGACAGAAAACATAATCATAATAAATCAATTATGAAGAAAAATACAATGTAGTGCATATAGAGAAAACAATATTATAATGTTAGGAATATATGGAAGTTTCTAAAGTATTTAATTATACTTATTTGTAGACACATTTTGGATTCATTGTTTATAGAGTTGTAGAAAGTTGCAGAACTGATGTAATGTTTAAAAGGAATTTTTATCGTTGGTAGTGATGCTATTAATATGTTTTCAATGTACTTTCTTTTTAAAAGATTTTTAAAAATTAACCTAGCATTAGAGAAATAAAAATTGTATCCTACTTTGTTTCGATGTAATACAAGAGACTTGGAAATTTTGTCTAAAAGTAAGTCTCTTTTGAGTCCTGCGTTTTTAGATTTTATGATGTCTTCCCTGTTTATACGTTTTTGCATTATAGACTGTATTTTGTAAATACCGGCATTTAAATAGGTGCTTGGTATCTTTTGCAATCTCATAATATCACTAGTAGTCTTGGAGGTGATAGTTACGGTTCGAGTGTTTAGACTAGCTAATTTATTTGTGAAATCATATAAAAGGGTGTTGGAATGTAGTATTATAAAATTTGTGTAATTTTTGGGGTCATTAGTTTTTTTTTTTTTGGTTTTGTAGATTTTATAAGCATGTTTTTGGCATTGAAGATAAAATGATGTAGGTAATGGAGAAGTTTAATTGTTTGTTTAATATATCCCTCTTCTTCAGATGAATAATTAGGGCTACATATTCTGAAGGCTCTAAGATAGAAACCCATAATTAAACCAGATTTAATTATATGTTTCTGGTCGAAATAACAATTAATAAGATCATTTTACTAGTAGGTTTACGGTAATCCTTAAATTATAATTTATTCTTATTACTTATTATTTAGAAATCAAGGATTGTTAATGAAGTGTTAGTTTCATGGGATAAAATAAAAATACATCATCTAGGATATCTTAAGTAAGTAGAAATGTTATTTGAAAAAATGCATTCTAAGAACTCTAGAAATAGGTAAGAGGGAACACTACTGATGAAAGACGCCCATAGTTAAGCTAAATTTATTTATAAAAAAGTGTTGTTAAAAGAGAAATAACAATATTTAGTTTTTAATGTATGTATTTTTATGATTTGGTAGATAGGTAGTGGGAGCGATTCTTTGTATTTTTGAAGTAATTTCTAAAAATGTTTAGACATCCTTTAATGAATATGTTAACATAGAGTGATTTAATATCGAAACTTGCCATAGATAAGTTTGGGGGAGGCATAGCTATAATGTACACAGATACCTGCACTGAAATAATGACAACACCTATAAACAAACATTTAAAGAATCAACGCTGAAATATAATATTTCAATAAAATAGTAAAAAACTATTAAAATGAAAAGAAACCTTGGTCTAAATTACTTGAATATCACCTTACTCTAGCCAAAGCTCATAAACCAAACACTCTCATTAGACCTAACACATCATGAAATAAGTATCGGGCCTGACATATAGATGGCGCCACTAATAAAAATCCATATGATTTTTATGAAGTACCAACCTTCAAAAGGCGCGTAACAAAATCTGGGTCCAATCGGATTATTAGTTTACAAATTACAGTTATTTAAGTGAAGCTACTGTTGCAGTTTTTTAAAAGAATGAAAAAATCTGAATTTCCTGCTTTTGATGGGAAAAATACTATTCAAGAAAAGCAATGACTTGATAAATGTTATTTTACTCTTTTGGAAACAACGTTTAAAAGGTGGTATGATGACTTTAAACGTTGACAGACACAAATGATGCTGACAGCACTGGTCGCATATATTGGCAGTTGTCCTGGAAAACACCCCAAAAATCTACATAGTCGTTTTGGTCTATCGTAAATGGTAGTTGAGTGAAATAGCAGAAAAGTTGAACACATCAGAAGGCGGTGTATTTATGATTTTGCATGAGATTTGTCAATGAGAAAGCTGTGTTCAAAGTGGGTTTCTCTCAGTCGATCAAAAAAAGAAAAACAACGCTTCACGATTCAAAGCGTTGTTTGCAACTGTTTCAACGCAACAGGAAAGAGTTTTTGCGTAAATATGTAACAATGGATGAAACATGGATCTACAACTTTACTCTTTAAATCTTCAGTCGCCTAAGTGGACCGCAGCAAGTGAAATTCATCTATAGCGAACAAGGAAGCAAACATGAGCAGGCAAGTTTTTGGCCTCCGTATATTGGGATGCCCAAGGTCTTTTGTTCATCGATTATCTTAAGAAAGGAAGAAACATCAATACCGAACATTATATTGCATTATTGGTGCGTTTAAAGAAAGGAATCGCCAAAAAATGGCCACAAATGAAGAAAAATATGATCTTTCACAAAGACAACGCACCGTGTCACAAGTTGATAGCAACGATGGCATAACTACATGTATTATACTTTGAGTTGCTTCCACATCCATTCTTTCTTCCAGTTTTGTCCGCCAGCAAATGCTAGCTGTTTGCAGACCTGAATAGAATGATACAGGGGAAAAGATTTGGCTTCAATGAATAAGTGATATTGGGAACTGGGGTGTATTTTGGGGCTAATGACAAATCTTTCTACAAAAATGTATCAAATTGTTAGAGAAACGTTGAAATCAGTGTATCACTCTAGAAGGAAAATATATTTATGAATAAAGTCGAATTTTGTCTAAACGTTTTTTTAGTTAGGCCCGGGATTTATTGAGGGATGTTAGGCCCGGGATTTATTGAGGGATGTGTTATCTAGTATCAACAGTGCTCCCCATAAACTAGGTAGAACTGACACTAAAATAATTACACCAATCCCATTAGCACTACACATCACTGAGGTGACTTACTCCATAAAATTAGAAACATTAATATGACTAAATTATCTATGGCAATAGGAAGCATAACAAGATGCAATACAGACGTATAGTGGGTCCAGAAATAGTAAAATAGCAAGTGAAAGCCGCACTGGCCATATTGAACGGTCTAGAAAGAATTGTAATATTGATGGTGCCAGCCATAGCTGATTTCGGCGTTAGACAGGTTTCAGTCTGTCACATGCCTTACGTGATACAAGCATTGGACGATCATGTCTCTTCCGAGCCATGACTGACTGGCAAGAATATGTTCCCGTCGTAAGTTACCATTACTTTCTGCAGTAAGCTGGTTCCCAATCAACGCTATAGAAACGATTCTGTACTGCAATTTAACCCATACAAAAAAGAGATATAAGAGACGGATTAGTACCTTTTCTAGAAATATTTGCGCGCAAATATATGCAGCAAATATATGCAGCAAATTCACCTGGAATTAGAACTCGGCTCTTAGATTTCTCGTTTCGTGCCGATATCCACTGCACAACAACACTGATTGAAGAGATACTAAATAAGGTGTATAACAGTATTAAAATACCTGAAAACCTAAGTAAATCCATATTCATAGCAAAGTCTAAGAACCCAGGTGCAAAGAATGAGGATTATCGGACAATTAAAATAATGAACCATATAACAGCATTTATCATCCAAATTCTGATGAATACAGGGAAAAGGACAATCAGACAGCTAATAGTACAACATAACTACAGGTTTATTAAACAGAAGGGAACAAGGAATGCGTTATTTATGCCCAGAATTATCTCAGAAAGAGCAATAAATTTCAAACGGATATATACTTATGTTTTATATATTATGCAAAAGGTTGGATAAAGTGTGTCACAAATAACTGTTGGAACTACTCGTTAACCATAACATATTTAGCAAAGACATTGGAATAATCCAGAAACTATACCGCGAGCAAACCGCTTGCATACGGATAGAATTTAATAAATATACACGAATAGAAAGTTGTATAAAATAAGAATGTGTCTTCGCACTGTACTTATTAAACCTATACAGTGAAACTATTCTAAAAGAATTAAATTCTTACCATTTCCTTATTTACGGTCATAATCTTACCAACATAAGATATGCACAGCGATGATAACAGACACAGAAAGGAAACTGCAAGAACTCGGACAGAAGTTACTAAAAGAAAATCCCGATGAAATGTCTAAACATTAACAAGAAGAGAGATTGTTAGCAAAAGGAACAGCATAACATAAAATATGACACTTCTGAGATGCCACAATAAATCAGCTCCAATACTTTAAATATCTGGGAAGTGTTTTAACTGATCACGAAATACAAATGTGCGTTAGGATAACCAAAAATGCCTTATAAGAATTTAGCAAAGTCTTAGGGCCAGGAAAATTTCGTTAGAAACAAAGAAAATAGAACGTAAGACAAACGTAATATCAGTTATTTTATATAGCAGTGTTCTAGAATCTCACAAGTAACGAAGAAACTGCTACAGATGAATGCTGAGAATACCATAGGCTGAACTTGTGGGTAACGATGAAATTTTTAAAGAAAATGGAAACAAAAATACACTTATATTTAAGACACAGAAAGAGACAGTTGAATTTTTTAAGGAAATAAAAAAAGAGGGCTTGAAAAATGTGGCACTCACATAACATTCTGAAAACGAATGGGACTGGAGAAAACAGCACATAAATTAATTAACAAATTTGTGTAAATGTATACCAGAATAGTGTTTAATAGAGATAACAAATAGACAAAATTTACTAAAAGCTACAAAATGCAGAAAATAGTGGAAAGTCATATTTGTCAACATCCTGAAGGGACACGAAAACTAGATAAAAGCTACATATGCTCATGAAGGAGAGGAAACGCTAAAATTTACATTTCATTTTTAAAAAAATATGCGTTTGATATATATTCAAAGTAATTTCATTCAATTTTTTCCATTCTATTTATGTTTCCATCTCTTCTGCTATCAAATATTGTCATTGATTTTCCTAACATTGTTCTAGTACATGAAAATATGTATATATCTTTTGCCTAGATATATGCTGACGTACTTCCCAAAATTAACAATTGCTAAATATCACACATTTGGCATCAAGATAAATTAGAACCTGTGAAAAGGGTATTGAATATTAGATGTTTCCCTGCAAGAGAACATTTAGCATTCATTGATGCAGTAACCAATACTATTCTCGGTTGAAATTTATAAAATCTTTCTTTTAAAAGAATTGTTCAGGAAAATAGATCTCTCAATTTTTGAAGTTCTCATCGCTCTTTCCAATATCAATGGAGTTTTATTCTCAAAACTTTTATTTGAATTAGTGTTGAATGTTAATATCTGGGTTATGTCATTATTTTTTCTTCGGTTTATATATACATTTAAATTGCTGCTGTGTTAGTCCTCTGGTTATGGATTTTCTGTTACTTGGTGCATTTCTTTGTTTGCAACGCTAGCCTACAAAATTCAAAGAAGTATTTTCTCTGCTAAGACCCACTGAATTCACTCCCTCAAAGCTATTTTTAGCCATAGATCTAAGAAATGTTTTGTATACAGATGATAGTTTACATATTTCTGAACAGGTTTGGCAATATTTATAACATCCATGTAAAAGTCTTAATCTGACAAAGTAGATTAGGTCAATGTGTCTAATTTTCTGGGTATTGTTTTAGTTGTGTAGTAAAACCGCTGATATAAGCTATTATATGTTTAATTTCCTTTTCTCTCATACTGAATATGTTATAACTAATCTAAACTTTTGAGGTGTTTAATATTTACTAATTACCTGTAAATTCATGGAGGATTCAGTATTAGTGCTATCACTGCTTTCATTCCAGAGTAATCTGACGATGATCCCAAAAGAGTGTTTTGAAAATTTGTCAGGAATCTTGATTAATGCGAAGCACCGGAAAAGATTAATAAAAAAAGGTTTCAGGCGCATTTTTCAACCAAAACAATTTTCGAATTAATGGCATTAATTACTGAAGGAGAAATGCTAACAAACTATATCACATGAATTAAATATTATGAAATTTGCTTAATATACAAAATAATATGGAACATTTCAAAATTGGAGTAGCTAGACTTTTTTCCTGACTTGGTGATAAATTTTATTGAGGTTTATATCTACCAAATACTTTCTGTTCTGGTCTAAATCTTACCTCTATTTAAATTGTAGATCTAAAATATCTCCTACTGTAGTTAACTTTCATAAGCAACCATTTAGTAGTAAGAATGCCTATTTAGTGCAAGCAACTGGGTAGCATAGGCTCTTTGTGATATTTCCTAAAGTAACTGTCAGATAACTGAATTGGTAAACATTTTTCATTCATTTTTCATTGGTGAATTTTCATTGGTGAATTTTCATTGGTGAATTAATATATAAACGGGTAAAATACTTAGTTAAATTATAGTTAGATTATACAGACACAAGCGCATGCAAACTTATCATTATACAAACCCATGATATTTAAATCAAGATGAGAACATTGAAGCATCTATGCATAAAATAGTTGTTGGAAACACGTATTATAATTTCTAACATTAGAAAACGTTTACAAATTATGAAAAAACCTAAGTTTAAAAAAGCTAAACGTTAATAACAATATCCTTAGAAACAACCACATAATGTACTCGCTGGTCTAATGGTTTGCAAGCTTGTGTTCTTAGAATCATGAGTAGTGATTCGATCCTCACTGAGTATCCCATACTTTTTTTCTTGTGCCACACCTAAGCCACGCTTAGAAAATCACTGCATAATGTACATGTTGAGTGTAGGCGAAACCGGACGGCTGGTTTCGTTTTATTTTTATTTTTACTCATGGAAAAGTAAAATAAGTCTAACCTTTTTGATTGCTATAATAAAATACTGTACCCCGAATAAAATTATGTTATATATATTTATTTAATTATGGCTCTGCCTTTTAACATAGGATTGAATTCGCTTTCTTCTGTGTGCCTCTATAGCAGATTGTTTTAGGAGCTGCGAGAAGCAGAATCAGGCCAGAGAGAGGACAAGAACAGTGTGGTTTCGTTAAAGACAGAGGAACAAGGAATACCATATTCATGATTAGGATGATCTCTGAAAGAGCAATACAAATGAAGAAGGACTTGTACTTGTGCGTTATTTATTATGCGAAGGCATTTGACAAAATACACCACAAAGAATTGATGGAGATGCAGGGCAGCCTGGACATATTTGGGAAAGACTTGAGAGTAATCAAGAATCTTTACTGGCAGCAAACCACTTGCATTGGACAGGTAATGAATTGAGTAGATATACAAAAATAGAAAGGGGCGTAAGACAAGTTTGTGTCTTTTCACCGGATCTGTTCAACTTGTATAGCGAGAATATTTTAAGGACCCTAGAAGTTATGCCTGGATTCGTAATCGGAGGCCACAATTTAAACAACCTCAGGTACGCAGATGATACAGTGCTGATAGCAGACACAGAAAGAAAACTACAAAACCTCCTACAGAAGGTAGCTGAATAAAGTAACAAGAAAGGACTAGAAATAAGCTGCAAGAAAACCGAATGCATGGTCATCAGTAAAAAGAGCAGCCCAATATGCCAAATAAATGTCGGGGATACTAGAATCAAGCAGGTACAAAAATTTAAATACCTGGGAAGTGTTATAACAGAAGACGGAAAGTGCGTCATTGAGATCCGAAGGCGAATTGGCATGGCGAAAGAAGCATTCTAGAAGCTGAGTAAGGTATTAAGAAAAGGACAATTTCGCTAGATACAAGGAAGAGAGTACTGGATTGCTACGTGCTGTCCGTCCTTCAATATGGCAGTGAATGTTTGACAATATCATTAAGGATGAGGGAAAAAATTGAAGCAACTGAGATGTGGTTCTATAGAAGTATGCTGCGAATATCATGGATCGAGCATGTGAGCAATGATGAGGTCTTAGAAATGATGGAAACAAAAAGGAAATCAATAGTGAGCGTCAGGAAGAGACAGTTGAAGTTTCTAGGACACGCTATGAGGAAGGAGGGCCTGGAAAACCTGATACTAACAGGCCAGATAGAGGTTAAAAGAGACAGGGGAAAGTAACGGATAACATATTTGAAAGACCTAATCAGGTGGATGACGGAACGAGGGTTTCTGGTGTAACAGAAGGCGTGCTCAGAGCCACCAGATATAGGGAAACGTGGAAAGCCATGATCGCCTACGTCCTGAAGAGACAGGGCACATAGAAGAAGAAGACTGTATTCATCTTGATGTATGTATGTATGTATGTGTGCGTGTATCTGTGTATGTGCGTGTTTATGTGTATTTATAAGTATATATATATATGTATGTGTGTGTGTGTAGAGATGTGTCTATATGCGTAATTGCGTATTTTTGTGTGTTTATATATGTATATTTTAGTGCGTGTGTTTGTATACATGTGCATGTTTGTGTATCTGCATATCTGTGTGTATTTATATATATATATGTATGTGTGTGCGTATGTCTGTATTTGTGTGTTTGCGTGTATTTATATAGATATGTGCGTGTGTGTATCTGCGTGCCTGTATCTCTTTATATATATGTACGTGTATGCTTATCTGCGTATGCGCGTGTGTGTGTTTTGGGATCTGTTTATATATACATATTTATGTGTGTGTGCGTACATCGGTATATGTGCATGTTTGTGTGTGTTTTTGTATATGTGCATGTTTCTATTTTACTAGATCAGTACACAGAGATAGCCATGTGCGAACTAAACCCTGTATACACATTAAGACTAAATCAATCAACATTGTCGATTTTACAAGTGGTTGTGTCTATTACTTGTTCTTGGGTAGGGGGACAAGGTAAATTTTCTTCATTCATGTCAGAAACCTTACACATGACGAGTTTATTTCAACAGAAAAACTAGCCAAACTGAGAGAATAAAAAGATAAATAGAACTATTACTTCCTGTAAGCATTAATACACATTATTGCTAAAGATTGATTGGCTGTTGAACAAAACTTTCAAATAATCTCTTCATTGTTTTAGCCACCTACCAGTTCCAAACTCTTGTTAGACTGATAAGTAACCAAACTATACTAGACTGACAGGCGTACAAAATTTTGACAGTAATTAATTGACTGAAATATTAGCCTTTATGCCTGAACATCTCAGGTAAATATTTTCAACGGCACGCGTGCAAGTACACACACATCCACACTCGCACACACACTGACACGCATATATATATAATTATTTTTAGGCAGCAAACTTTCTTTTAAACATTAATCATTAAATACGCTCGACAAGGAAGATATAATTATTTTTTATGAAGTTATTCCTTAAATCTAACAAAACGGAAAAATGTTAGGAAGCTGGAAAAACTTAATAAAAATTAATTAAATCATTCTTGTCGTCGGTATTTGATAAAAATCTGCCGTCTCATCAACAATCATGCTACTTCACATTTAATAATGATTGTTTCAAAAATTATTTAGAATGCCAATAAGATTGTCGATCTGTGGTGTGATGACATGTATCTTCTTTGAATTTCTCAAGTCCAGTCTTTTTCAAATTATTTTACCCACATATTCAACATACTTCCGTTATATTGATGATGCTCTACTTATATATTTTCGTGATACTGATTTAGCTGACATAGTAGATCAACTAAACTAAACCGAATACAATAGAATATATATACCAAATGAAAGAACACGATTACTTAACAATACTAAATATCAAGCCACACTGCCTTAACTGAAGTTTAGAACTCGATGCTCACTGAAAATCAACTAACAAAATCGACTTAATAAATGTTTATTCTCATCATCAATACAAAATAAAATCCGGCATAATAATTGGAATTTACTTAAGAGCACTAAGAATATGTAGCCATGATTATTCACGCGAAGATAAATACAGTGAAAACACTTTCAAATTTATCCAGTATTCTAAATTATTTTATATTCAATGCGAAACAAAGGATCCATAAAATATTCCAAATCGAAAAATCGACCCCACCCGAAAAACCAAATGAATAAAGAAATACTTCTATCTTACCAAATAACTCTATCACATTTACAAGCGGAAATTGTCTTTCTAAACTCAACATAAATTTTTTTACTACTACATCCAAAACAATAATTGACAAGTAGGGGTTTACCCATCACCTTTAATAAATGTCACAAAGCATACGTAGGAGAAAACCCAGGTATGTATATAAAGTTTGTATGAACTGAAAAGTGATTTTTACAAAACAATACATCAAATGCGTTGGTTTGCGTAACGATACTGATCACAATTTTTACATATGTGCTACTCTGATCAGAGGAGAAAATAATACACTGCGTCTTAAATGTCTACAGAGTGCCTTGATGGCAAGGTCATCCACAGTAAATTTGCGCATTAGCTCTTACAAAATTTCACCATTCCTGACAGTGTGTGACATCCACTAACAAAAGTGATGGAAAGGAAAAAAGAACTGTAAATAAATTTGTCTAGTTATTAAAAAAAAACAAACAACAAAAAAATTCTAAAATTCTTAACACCTCTCGTTCTTACGCATATGTAATCGTATGAAAATTTCAAATTTAATGAGAAGAATGAATGATGAGACGCGTTACAAGTAAACTTTTCCTTATTTGTCATACTTTTTCTAAAATACTGTTCTTGATATATAAATTATCTATCTATCTATCTATCTATCTATCTATCTATCTATCTATCTATCTATCTATCTATCTAATGTATTCATACATATAAGTTTGATTAAATAAATAATCTATACCTACTTCATTTTTCTATCTCATTTTTCCAATATGTTGCGGATTGGGATCGATATTGAGCAGTTCATGTCGCTGTTTCTAACTCAATCATTTTTAAGGAATAATATCTCTGTATTCTAGGCAAGATTATGTTGTCTCCATTCCGGTATTCTTTAGAAAGATGAAAGTTTGAAATACTCAAAGGTGACGTCACAAGGAGGTAATTTAACTCGAGTTTCGGTTAATGCAGTGTTGTGAGAAACTACCCCTAGTGCTGCTTATCTTGTGTTCAATGTTCTCATCTCCTCTACTAAATTTTCAATAACAGATTCATACATCAGTCTTTGAAGTGCTTCATCAATTTAATATCGAACATCTTATGATGGATTCAACATAGAATCACTCACTACCTTAATTTCAATTCCAGAGGTGTGTTCACACCTGTTAATGTCCCAGACTGGAGAATATAGTGTATCCTCAAATAAAAACAAAACATTATGAAAAAATAAAAATACATTGTTATAGTAAGAATATCAGCGATTTTCATATCAAATAATTACAGACAATACATATTTATAATAAAATTAGCAACAATAACATTTTCTAGTAAAAATATCAACAATATATTTTTAAAGAAAGATGACAAGTGATATAGTCTATACATTTTACAGTATTCGGACTGTTGTCCTCATCTTTGTTGCCATGTTTACGACGTTTTACGTTGTACTCTCCGGATTTCTCCAGGTGCTAGGAATTTCAAGCTCGCTAGGTTTGCTTATACGTTGTTTTCCTCTGTACATCTTGCCTTCAATATGTCTTGTGAGATTCAGATTTTCTCAGACGACGTCCCTCATTATGTGCCCTAGAAATATCACCTGTCACTTCCTGATGTTAGGTGCAAGTTTCCTCATATTTTCTCTAAAAACTTTGTTGTTGCTCACATGTTCGAACCAAGGTATTTTCAGCGGGAATAGATGCTAGGTTATGCTACCCTCTTTTTTTACCTTGTTCTCGCAAACAACCATGATTTGTATGAAGGCAGAACAGAATTGAGGACTATTTAATATGCCGGATGTTCAATAACTGTAAGCTTGCAAGACTGTTGCTGTACAAATTGAAAGTTGTCTGTACAAGCTGAAAGCTTGCTTATATATATATATATATATATATATATATATATATATTAAAAAACTGGTCTTGAATAGATTCTCGCTGATTTTTTAGAGTAATAATTTATTTACAAAAAAAAAGTAGGAAATATTTTAGTGAATGTATTGTTCATCACTATCCACTAATTTTTCAATATTTGCATACCACGTCCGAAAAACGACACGTCTTTTGAGGCGACCAATTTTTTGCCATATTCATGAAAATGAAAGTATTGTTAAGCCAGGCAATGTACCATTGATCGGAATAAGTGATAATAAGGCGCATCAATGCCTGATGAATATGGAGGGTGGGATAGGGATTCTCGTTTAAACGTTTTCAAGTAGGTTTTCACCAGTTGTGCTACATGCGATCATGTTACAAAATTACTCTGTCGTGTCTCTGCTCATGTAACCGCTGTCTTTTCTTCAATGCTCGGTTCAAACACATCACTTGTAGTAGTTAATGCTCTCGTGAGGGATTTGGTAGGTTTGAGCAGCTTATGATAAACTACACCAAACAGATCCCACCAAATGCAGTGCAGAAGCTTCGAACCATGGATATTCGTTTTTGCCGCCGATGTTGATGCATGACAGGGATTTCCACGCAATATTCTACGATTAGGGTTATCGTAGTGTATCCAGTTTTCATCGCCAGTCATGATACGATGCAAAAGTCTTTTTCTTTTTCTGCCATTGGAGCAGCTGTTTACTCGTGACAAGACGCCGTTCGAAGTCTATTGGTTTCAGCTCGCACGGCACCTAAGGTCCTTGCTTTTAAATCATTCCTAGTACTTTTAAACGTTTTTAAACTGATTTTTAATCAACTCCTAATAATTATGCAAGTTCAGCTTACGTCTGACGTGAGTATTTATGAAGTAATGCCTCCAATTTTTCATATTTAAAATTTTGGGGTACGCCAGAGCGTTCTTTATCTTCAACACTAAAATCATTATTTTCTAAGCGTCTCAACCAATCTGTGCATGTTGTATCCGACAAATCATGGTCGTCGTAAGTCTCAAAAAGAATTCTGTGCGCTTCCACTGCAGATTTCTTCTGAATAAAGTAGTGCAGTAAAAGTCCCTGCACTTTTTGGGGCACAGAATCCGACATGTTTGACGCTATGAAAAGTTGTTTACACGTCGGTGAAATGACATTTACTGAATTTCAAAATTGCATATATTACTTCTTTAAAGATGAATTACTATCTGAATTTAAAAGCACACCACTACATGGAACGCCATCTGTTGAAAAACAGCGTGAACTCATTCAAGATACTAATATATATATATATTCATATATATATATATATATATATATATATATATAATATTTCGATAAAAATGACTGACAAGATACTGCGGTTTTTTGTTCAATTTTCATTTTGTCTTTGTACATTTGTCTTCTTTTCTGGATACAGATTATGCAGAAATTGCCAGACCGCTTTCGGACATACTTTTAGCCATTACGAAGGATAATTTTATTTTTAATTTTTACTGAATGCATGGAGAATATGTGCCCTTGTGTTTTCTGCGAATCTTTATAGGGAACATATTTTTAGGAATATAAATTTAATACTCTGTAACAATATTTTGCACTAAAACAAATACGGATCTTTTTAAATAAACTTTGAAAGTATAACTTTGGAATTACATCCATTAGCTGCTAGCCTAAAAAGATTGGTTTCTAAACTATTAAAACCATTATAAGTCTGGCTATGAGAAATTCAAAACCAATCAGGTTGAAGCGGTTGACCTTCTAAGAATATTCTTGTGTCTTGCGAATGGTCACAGCCAAGTTAACAGTCACTAGAAATTGGAGTCTCTTGAAATTAAAGTGCGAATTTACTTGATTTATGGCCATCCCGGGAATAAACGCAGGCAGGATAATTGTCTTGATGGTCTGTGGGAGAAGCTAATTAACAGATGCATTGAACGAATATTAAAAGTCAAAATTTTTAAGGGGTATGATCAGCCCTCATGCGTTTAGTTGAAGATAAAAATCTTCAACTAAATATATGATACATAAAACAGCTGGAGATAGCTGATAGTATAGTTTCAGTTTTTCATTTTCGGAACTGCATCATTTGACATGAGCGAATAAATCTCCTGAGAATCTATTTCAAGAAATTTCTTTAGTTGCACCATACATTACAACATTAGCGAATCGCTGAAAAGTCCATTTATCCATATTTCTGAGATTGTAACTAGTTACATCGTTAGTATTGTAGTGTTTTATCTTTATTGTATTATTCAGGACTGTTTGTTTGTTTGTTTTATGCACCGGCCTTCTTCAGAATTTGGAATTTCAAACTGAACGCTTTATCTAGTCAACGAAGGCAGGTAGATTGTTCTCGTTCAATGTCCTCTGTCTTTTTTGGATATCTCAATTTCAGATAATTCTTCTTAGTAACTCAACTTTCCAAGGTTTTTTTCGCCTCTGCTGTGGCTAGGAATTGAAATCACAACTTTTTGAGTCAAGTCACTTTCTTCACAAGTCACAATGTAAATAATGTAAATAAAAACCATGTGTATGATATTTTTTATTTGGGATATTTTTCACATTTTAAAGAGACTTTTATACATTTCTTTCTAAAATGTGTTTTCATTATGCGAAAATTCGAAAGAAACAGATAAATATAAGATTCTTCCTCCTTTAAATTGTTTTTTATTGGTTGAATGATATTACTTTAATTCAAGCATGGTGACTGATCAACAACCTTTGTCAGAACGAACTAGTTTATCTTCTCTTTCTCTAAAACATACCTCCTAAAACAGGATTTCTTTCAACATTAATTCTTTAAGCTATAGAGGTTCAGGGCGGAGGCGATCTTATCTGCGCACACATTCTGTGTTTTTATTATATGTCCATAAATGTTACAGAAATATATGGGAGTGGTTTCTTTTTACCTTCTCTACTGTTTATGAAATGAGAATAGATCTTCTACACTCACTGCTATCCCAGGATAGAGATCTCAGATCCTACTGTTTAAATCCTAACCTGAGAGTAAAGGAGATGTGGTTATGTCTTTCAACGACAACCATTACTTTAACTGCACATTAGCCTAACTACAATACAAATCAAAATTATATATAGAATAGCCATGCATAAGGTATTTGCCATTATTCACATCCACTCCCATTTGTGAGGTAAAGTCATTTTTGTACTTCATAGCTAACTCAATATCGCAATCTATTTTGTTTGAAATGCATTTATGTGACATTGTGAGCGGCTTAATGATCTTTTATAATGACCGAAACTAGTACAATTCTGGTCAGAATTATTCACTCCCTACTGAATATTTGCATATTATTTAAAAGAATGCGAATATTTGCAAGTACTTAGTGAATTTACTATAAATAGTTCATTCCGTTGTTTTTTGTTGTTGTTATTGTTGTTGTTGTTTTAATCATTTCAATCAAGTCAAGGCATGACCGCTTCTGGTGTGCAGAGTGTGCTTCAGTGAGAGAAAAGACTGGATACAGGGGGCATTGAAGAAAGGATAAAAATGAACGGGATTCAAGTAGATAGAACATGTGAACTGACAATCCATTTAAATTACTGGAGATCGTAGATATCAGGAAAGAGAGTAAACGGCAGGAAGTGTGAGAAAATAAATTGTTGGAGAAGTGGTAGTTATATTTAACTATTTAAATAGTAAAAGGGTGGTACCTAAATGCCAATCTTGTAGCACGCTAAAATTTATGTGGTTGGAACACAAGCAAAAGAAGCTCATCAGAGAAGTTGCCATAAAAATAATTCGTAAAAGAAACAGAGAGAAGCCACATGACGCCAATAAGAAAGTGATTGGAGTAGAAACGCCAAGGCAGAAGCAATGACATTAGAAATCTTTCTTTGGATTTTATCAAAAACGTTCCGATATATAGACAGATCATCCGATTTGATATAGCAATAGTTTTCATTGCACGAAGAGATGGTAGATTTATAAATGTGCATGATAGGTTCTGACGAGAAAATCTTCAGCGACTCAAACTTTCTAGCAGATGATGCAGCTATAGATTCGATATAGACGTTCTCCATCAGGTCGGTTGAAGAACTGATGCCATGGAGATGCAATGTGCTGGTCTCTAGAAGACTTACATCAGCTATGCTAATGGCCAACAGGAAAGATTCTCCATAGTGATTAAATGAGAGCAGTTTTGTTTTAGAGTTATTCAAATTTACAAACTATTTCCTGTCATAGCTAACCACTGATTAGAAGTCCGTTTCCGAGAGCAGCAGGCACGTTTTACTTTGTCAGTCTTTGCAGATTTCCAATTGAGACGGGAGTAAATGGTGGTGTCATCTGCATATGTGTCTACTTGAGAATTGATAACGCCAGGAAGGTCATTGATGGAGACCAGAAACAACGTATTATCTTGGATAGAGCTTTGTAGGACACCTGCATTTGTGTGAAAGGAATTGAAAGCCTACCTATTCTAAACGAACTTATTTCCACTTATTTTAGGAACGATTAGATTAAATCAAACATTCCTTCCTAAATACCATAGCCCTGGAGCTTGTGCTTGTAAGTTTTCATCTATTATATTCATAGTTATTTTTTTCGAAAAATTAGTGCAGTCTAAAATTATTCGACCCTCCCCCTCATAGAATTTATGAAATAATATTGCTCTATGGCAATTGTAATGTTTTCTTCTTAATTTGATATGCAATATTATTTAACCCTTTGAAAATGAAATACTATTGAACTGATACTATAACTTTTTAAAACAAAATTAAGAAGTCAATATGTGAGTGCCATGTACCTTGTGCAACCATGGTGAGGACGGCTGAACTTGACAATAATCTCTAAATGAAGATAGCTGATGCGTACAAAAAGGCGATGGATAAAATAATTTATTCAAGCATTAAAATATTCCTAGATCGGCAATTCGTAGCATTATCAAGAAGTGTAACGAACTCATTGTGCTAGGAATAAATTGAGAACTAGCAGATAATGGTTAATTCCAAAGAGAATGGAAAGGAAAATTATTATAAATATCTTGAAGAATTCTCACTTAACAATAAAGATGTAAAAACATCAGGGTTGAAAATATCAACGAAGACTGCTTTTGATACTTTCATTGAACAAACCTATGAGTTTGTCGTCTAATGAAAGCTCCGTTGCTTCAGGACTAAACACATAAAATGAAGATTATCTCAAGCTAGAAATCAGCTAGGACATGGAAGTAGATATTGGAACTCTGTTATATGGCCAGAATGAAATCAAACTATAACTTTTTGGTCACGGGAAATCGCGTGAGCGAAACTACAATTAAGCATTGTAGTATCGTTTTGCTCTGGGGATATTTTTCTGCTTCTGGACTAAGGAAAATAGTGATACTACAGAATACAGAGTAGTATTTGGCTATTCATAAAATAATATACAGCAAAATGTATGAAATATATTTTTTGGGCATCACTGGAAATTCACTCATGAAAATGACCCGAAACGCACGGTACGAATAGTGCCAAAATATATGAATGACAGCAAAATTAAGGTATTGGCTTACTCCGAACAAATTCCTGATTTAAACCCATTGAAGGTTTACGGGCATATTAGAAGAAAAAGCCAAAAGAAAGAAGTCTTTCAAATTTGGAGAAACTACAAGCTATTATTAGGACAAATAAAGCAAAATACGTATCACTGAGTTTAAGGATCTTGTAAGGAACTATGAAAAATAATGAAATACAATAATCAAAGTTAATGGTTATGCAAATGATTACTGAAGCAAGAGGGCAAACTATTTTTTATATTAAATATTTTAGGTGGTTTTTTGTATTGTTGTTTGACATTAAAATAAAACAAATGTCATAGGCATCACTGCACAAGATTTCAAATCCATTTCATCAGTTTTTGAGAAATGCTCATGAGCTTTCCATCCGGGATTATTTCAGTTTTATTTGTAATTGTGGAAGTGCAATGAATAATTGTGTCCACAACTGTATATCTGTTTATAGCTATATCTTTTATTTTTAGCCTGTTTTTACAAGTAGATGATGCTATTATATATATATTATCAACGAAGATATTACACATAGAGTTTTGTAGGATTCCATGTGTCTTTAAATGAGATCTAATGCAGCTATGGTCAGAGAGATGGAACGTGAGGCTAAAATTAATGAAAGAAAAAATCAATACTTAACAATAGCATATACGGCCATAATTTGTTGACCTTATTTGAAAAATATAATATTCATATAACTCTAGATACGTGCATAAAACTATGTGTATATTCAGTTAAAAGTAAAATAAAATTTAACCTTGATAATGGATAAAAGTATAGCTGAAAGCGCTTGGATAAATAAAACATTCGGAAAAAATTAATACAATGTATGTACTAAAAGGAAAAATATTACAAGATCATGTGAAAATTATATAAAATCTTAACCATAGCAATTTGCTGTCATTTTTGATGAAACATGCATAATAGATGAATTACTGCCTAAATACACAGCACACACAAACACGCACACACACACACACACAAACACACACACATGTGTGTGTGGGGGTGCGCACTCGAGGGAGAAATTGGGCAACATTTTTTTCTTTCGACAAACCTGTTTTTATTTATTTCCAAGGAATTGCCTTTCCGAAAATAGAGCATGCTGACTCTTTTTGTATGTACCTTACATTGTAATTGTGTACACACGCAACTGACAAGTATAGTTACTGAGGTGTTTGCAACAAATAGTTGAAAAATTTTGAGTGAAAATGCGAAGATCAAGCTGTCTACTTCATTTTCTTTACGAAATCCGTTTTCATTTGGTTAGTGATTTTACGATCGCCAATTAATCCGATGTTCCTTTATACACGAATAGCAAACACGTTTTATTTCTTTAGAAATAGCTGGCAAATATAAAAATCCTGATAGTGTTATTGGCTAATATAAATATAAACACGAACACAAAAAGACAGATAAACACCAAAGAAATATAATTATGAACAAGCTAAGACAAGTCCAAATATTTTGGTAGGCGTGGCAACAGAAATAAAGAAATAGAAAACTCTCTCTCACACACACACACACGCACACTGTCTCTCTCCCTATTTCTCTCTCTCTCTCTCTCTATATATATATATATATGATAAGATAAAGAACAAATAGTAACGTTTGTTAATCGAACATGCTTCAATTTTATTAAAACTAAATTTTTTTTAATAAAAGTGAATCTTGTTAGATTTATAAACTTTTACTATTTGTTCATTATCCTATGACTTTTGAAATCTGACAATATTTAATCTCTATTTTATCTCCAACGAAAGAAAATTGATAATGTCACTAACACATAAAGTGACAATGGGAGTGGAAGAGATTGAGAATTTTTTTTATAAAGAAGTGGAAACCGAATACTAAACAAGAAACAATGGATATTATATATATAATATCCATTGTCCGTCTCCAGCATATCTATCTATCTATCTATCTATCTATCTATCTATCTATCTATCTATCTATATATATATATATATATATACACCGTCTCCAGCATATATATATATATATATATATATATATATATATAGATAAGGTTTAAGATACAACTTTATCTTTAACTTAGCGGGAAAGTATGTGATAAAATTGCAAGACTTAACTAGTATTATTGACATGACAGGTGAACTTATTGCCTTCTCAGTCAAAGTGTATTTCGAAATATTTGTTAATCGATAGATCCATTCAGAAGTAATTATAAAGAGTGGGTAGACAAATTACTACTTCAAAATACTTACGACATTATTGAGCATAGTAACATGTTTGAAATCACATTTGACTACTTTAATTATGCCTCATGTCATATCTCGAAAATATTTGATATACATCTATTAACTTTTTACAATGTGTGCCGAATATTACGATTCTTATTCCCTTGATATCTAACGTTTTTGAAAAAATTTCAGCCCTATCTTTATCCAGAATCTAATCAAGTATCAGTTTTTATTTCGTCTTTTCTTGGTCAAACCGAGAAACTATTAGATCACCCATATAGGTAAGTTAAGACATGTAATAAATAAATAGATAGATTAGTGTATATATAGGAAATTAACTAAGTCCCTTCCTTCTCATTTAATCGATATAACTTTAAACCTAAGTTTATTGATACTGGTTAGATTTTCATTGATAACCCATAAGTCTACCATTGAGCCCTTGGGCAAGCTGCCTAACCTTCATTTATATATATAAAGTGCAAGAAGCCGTGAACGTTTTGTTTAGAGTGTAGATTTATTATTATTATTATTATTATTATTATTATTATTATTATTATTATAAATAATAATATTTTTGTATGATATATTAAGTGTCTATAATGTTATTTGGAACGCTACACGTGTTTCGGGTGTAAAGTTGACACTCTTCTGGTGAATAAACCTGTGACTTCACATATCGAGATCGATTTGCTTTTCTGATAGCGAAAGTATCGTGCATAAATAGATAAATGGTGTCCAGGTCAGCGAGTTTAAATGTTTACGAACGTGTTGGTTATTTTCACACTCACAAGTTAAATTTCGACTGTCGCCTTGAATGTTTGTGAAACCTTGCGAAATTTGATTTTGTCTTTATACTTCAAAATTATTTTCACTGATTTTGGTTCAATTCTACTCTATTTCTTTTCATTATTTTGGTGATAACATTTGAATTTAGTTCAAGGCTTCTCGCACTTTTTATTCTATAGCAATTTCCCTCGTTAGAACAACCCTCTTTCTGTTTTTAATATATATATATATATCTATATATCTATATATATCTATATATCTATATCTATCTATCTATATATATATATATATATATGAAATTCCATGGCTTTAACTTCAGATAAATTTTCATAATTTTGCTACATTATTAATTCTACTATAAAATACATATGCTAATCATTTTGCTTTAAAATGTATTGTTGGTACTTTTAATATAAATATGCATTGATGGTAATATTTTATTTTAAAATATTGCTGGCATCTTCACAATAAGTATGTATTTTTATACTTTCATATTTTGTTTTTGTTTGGGGGGTTACTATTTTTCCATGCCGATAACCCCAACAAGTGTTACCACACCGATCAACGTGGAACTGGGTGAACAGGGAAATTAAGAGGTGGTTCCACGCTTCTCAAAGCAGCCAAGCTCTCAATCAGAGGCGTTGATAATCGTAAGAATTTTATGTATATGTTACAACAAAATCAAATATCACTACAATAACGTATTTAACTAACACATCACTCAATAATTCCCGAACTTAACTAATAAAACAACAAGTTTAGGCCAAATTTGACTTTATTCATCAACACAGACACCAACGCTTCTCTAATAATTTCCTGCTTTTTTTGCGAAAGCATTTGTTTATGGCCTCATAATACGTCTCGTTTTCAGATATAACTTCTTCATTAGAGCCAAATTGAAGTGAACGGTCATTTTTTTCTTCTTCTTTTGTAGCCGTTGTTTCGCGGTTTCTTTTTTCAAAAGCAATAATAATGCTATATAATATTCGCTATTGGTGGTTTTTACATTCTCAAGCTAACCGATAACAAAAATATCTTGCACATTGCAAAGTATGGAGGCCAAAACTTTGCCTGCTGATGTTTTTGTCTGTGGTTGCTTTGCATGGTTTTCACCTGCTGCTGTCCACTCAGCTGACTACCGATTCGACTCCCGAGTTAAGTGGTAGATCCTTGTTTTATTTATTGTCACATATTTATCCAAAAATTCTTTTTTGTTGCGTTGAAACAATTGCAAACACTCTGAATCATCGATGCGTTGTTCTTTTTGATCGAGTGTGAGCAAACTTGGCACCTACTTTGAACACAGCTTTCTCACTGACAAATATTATGACAAAATGGTGAATGCACTGTCTTTCGATATCTTCAACTCTTTTGCTATCTCACACAAATTCAGTTTACGATTGGCCAAAAGGATTTAGCGGATGTTTTGGTGTTTTCCTGGACAACTACCGATTTTAGGCGACCTGGGCGTTCATCATGATTTGTACCTGTACGACAGCGTTTAAATTCTGCATATCATCTCTTAATCTTTGTTTCCGACGGAGAAGAGTCCGAATAATTCTTATCAAGCCATTTCTTTTCTTGAACAATATTTTTCTCATCAGAAAGCAATGAACACACGAAATTAAGATTTTTCTATCGTTTTGAAAAGTTGCAACTGTAGCTTCACTAAAATAACTGTAATTTGTTAACTAATAATCCGATTAGGCCCAAATTTTGTCACGTGTCATTTGAAAATTAATACTTTATCACGTCATATGAATTTTTATTAGTGGTGCCATCTATATGTCAGGCACGGGTTTTATTGAGTCATGTGTTAATTTTCTTTTTGCTGTTTCATGTATCCCTATTCATGTCTGCTTATTTTACTTTCTGTATTTATACATAGCGATACGGAAAAAATATTGGGTATTTACAAATATTTCTATTTTTGCTACTAAAGTAAAATCTATTGTAAGTACTTAGTATATGGAATGGATAAATTAGAATAAACACATGTTTAACTTCACAGTCTCAGATTATTCAGACTATTGTTCTCAACTTTGTTGGCTATTTATACGACGTTTCGGCCATTGAAAGATCCGACCTTCTTCAGGTGCTAGGAATTTTGAACCGAATCCTTTATTACAATCACTGGGGTATGTAATCTCCATTCCTTGCATAAAGTCTCTTCTGTAAATTACTTGTTCACCGCTGTTGTAGCCTCGTATAAAACTTACAACACTTTTGGTCAAGTCACAGGAACTAACCAACGTCTATATCCACTGGGCCATGTGTCTTTAACAACAACCGAAACGTTGTTCAAATGGCAACAAAGATGAGGACAATAGTCCGAATATTCTAAATACTGTAAATACTACTTCATCTCAGAAATATATGTTTAACTTCATGTTGAATTTATTGACAGTAGAACGTAACACGTAAACATTTTGGACACATAAATAAATAACATTCATTATTTAATGACATATCCGTTATTTGGTCTGCGGACTGTCAAACATTAGCAATTATTTGAATTGATTGTCTTACAAAGATTAATAACAAATCTGCTACATTCCTGTTGAAAGGTAGTCTTAGAATCGTTAACATTTTAAGCAGTTCACTGATGATCTATAAGTTTAAACTCCTCACGCAGATTTTCTGTAAAAGTGAAACCACATGAGTAACGAAGCAACTTTAAAATCTCTCCCATACCATTTGCACTGTATTGTACATGAGATCATTTTTTTACTGAGTTGTTTGTAAAATTTATTAGATTCAATCAGGTACTTCAGTTATATATCATTTCAAAGAGCATAATCCATTATTCTATTTATAATATGCAGCACCCGATAATATAAATTCACCTTTAAAGCATTATACTTTCACTGCAGATTGTAACTCGTAGGATGGTATATTAGGGATATATAAAAGGTCCTTACATTTTCATACACATCTCGAACTTATTCCAACTGTGTTCGATTTTAGTCATGACATCTAATATCTTGGAGTTAAACAATGCAGACTTCTTAAAATAATCAGGAGCATACTGCAGCTGAGACTTCAAGTGTCTGGTGGAGCCTTTCTCGGAGTCCGAGAATGAAGTCCGAGACGATGAAGTGTCAGCTATTTTCATAGGTCTGGATATAGACAGGCGAGAAAACCTATTAGATAAATTGATTGGTACATTCATCGATTTTCGATGAGGAACAGAAAAATAGCTGCAGATGATATAATATCTTTCATCAGCCAAATATGTAATTCTAAAATAGTTAGGTCCACCATGAAAAATCAGTTAATTTGGTTTCATGCGATGTGTGGACCGGAAAAGATACACTTTCTATTTAAGAATAGACTAGCACACTCTAATTCGCCAAAGAAAAGTTTAGAAGGTGTAAAAATTGTCTGAAGTGAGAGATAGAAAATTGCCATTTTGGTCGGTGATATATTAGAACTGTAAGCGCAGAGTTCTACCTACACTTAAATCTACGAATAAAATGGAGGATGGAATTTCGTCGTGTGTATAATTATGGGTAAGGAAAGTCGTGGATCGTTAGTGATACGAATAGAATCTATCATCAAGAAATATTGCATAATGTTATACTACTACATCTCAAATCATATTGTTTACCGACATGAACAGTTAGTCGGTTAATTGCCATACGTGATACATGCTTGCGTAATTATGTGGCTTTCGAGACATGACTGACTAGGCAGATAATTTTCCCGAAGTAAGTTGGCATTATTTTCTGTACTATAGAAAATAATGCCAACCTACTTCGGGTTGTTTTTCGACAAAGGCTATAAATATCAATCTCACCTGTTATTCTACCCATAGCTGGAGTGAGAAAAGAGATTAATACCTTTCCCAACGAAACTCCTATCTGTCAAGCATCACAAGCAAACTCTCCTACCTCCCCCATAAATATGGACCAAGCAAACCTCCCTGGAAGCAATATACTGCGCCTCCTCAGCCTTACTCTATCTTCCGACCTCAAGTGGAATTATTGAATCAATAGCTAAATCCACTGCTAGGAAGGTTGGGTCACTGTGTCGGGTCAAGAAGTTTTTTTCCACCTGAGTCCATTTTGCACATATACAAATAAACCATCCGACTGTGCATAGAATATTGTTGTCATATTTATTTAGGTGCCGCTGCAGATCGTCTCAAAGGAGAATCTGTAATGTGACTGGTCCCGACCTGGCACCTTCACTCCAGCAACATTCTCACCGGCGGGATGTGGGTTCCCTTTGTCTCTTCCACAAATGTTTTTTACGGCTTCTGTTCCGACGAACTTAGGTCACTGGTGCCCACTCCACAAAAAAATTATTCGTGTAACGAAACTGGCAACAAGGTCTCACCCTTTTCTAGTTAAATTAACCAAATGCAGACGACAATTCTACTCCATTAGCTTCTTTTATCGCACTTCCCGTCTGTAGAAATCCCTTCCATATACTTGCTTTCCTGATGGCTACAACTTCCAGGAATTTAAATGCAATGTCAATTCCCATCTGTTATCTCCTTGACTCCAGACCTTTCTACATTACTCCATGTATCTTGTTCTTTTCTTTCTCTCTACCTTCGCAACTGTCTTCACTCTTGTGTTTACATACTTCTCTTGTCATTTCTCTGACACCCCTTGTAACTGGTTCGTCTTTCTCTTAACTCTCCACCTACCTATACTATTACTCTTTTGTAGCCCCATGCGCATCAGTGGCGGTACCGCCTTGCTTGGGGGTGAAAGGATAAAAAAAAGTGTAATTGTGCTTAAGTGAATGAAACGAATTAAAATCGAATTCGACCTTTTCTCTCCGATTTCTTATTAGTTAACATTCTCATTAAAAACAATACCATTGCTTTACTGCGGTTATAAGCTTTCCCGAAAGTATATCAAACCTATTGAGAACTTCTGAAAAGGCTAGAAATTAAAACCTGAGAAAACAAAGCATACAAACACAAATAATCTCGTTATTAATGTCATGATGTTTGATTTTGCTTAGCAGCATATCAGTATCTACGGGTAATTTACTGCGAAATTTAAGCATTTTTGAGCCCCGTTTTATGCTTTCAACTACAGATAAGATGCATTGTTGAGAATTTTGCTATAAAAGTGTATTTTCCATTTTCCTATAATTGTGTATTGCTTGGTAACTTTGCTGTAAATGCGTATTGTCGGTAATTTTACTATAAATAAAAATTTTTGGTAATTTATTTTATATAAAAATGTATTTTTATACTTTCATAGTGTTTTTGTTTGGGGGTTTACAATTTACCCATAGGTAGGGGTCATATTAGGTGCTACCACCCCGAATCAGTGTGACCCTGTGAAACACAACAATTAATATGTTGTTTCACGCTGCTCAAATTTCCAATCTCACTATCAGTGGCATTGCTGCCGGATGTAGATTTATCATCATACCCAGACAATCTGAGATAAATTAAATTTTATTGATAAATCCAAAAGGTAATGCACCTTTTATACGTTAATGCCAATTTGATATGAATGTTTACACTTTATATTTTATTTTGTTTATGCATAAATAAATAAACGACGAATAATTTGATTATCGTTCAATACGATATTATTGAAGAGTTAACCTGCGATTACCGTGCTGAAAACATTCACATCAGTAAGCATATTAATTAATAGAGGAAAACATTAAGGCATTGTTTCTATTATTTAGGTAATATATAAATTAAATAAACTGAAATAATTTTTTAAATAATATTTACGTCTTGCAATAATAAAAGGATGAAACTGTATTGTTAAAAATGTCCACCAGCTATTAGTGGCAAAAATGAAAAATACTGCCTTGCGACAGCAGACGGGGTCTGACTTATATAAGCATCTTCTCCAGTTTCGGGTACTTCATGTTGTTGCTTTGAATGACACAGTTATGGGCAGGAAGATTGGTGAGTGAATTTGATGGTATTTTATGGCCAGAAATATCTGCTAAAAACATTAAAATATATTGGACGACAAAGAACAAATTGAAGAGTGAAATTCCTACCAATTACACGCAAGAATGTAGAATATCTTGCAGGTAGCGTTTATCAAGGTGAAAGAAAGAATGCGTAAACTGGTCATTGCTGAGTACTGTACTGCGTATTTACAGATTAAACATGATACATTTAGACAAAAATGTCTAAAAATATACATGCAAACATTTTGGAACTGGACTTTGTTCCAATTTTAAAACTGGAATTGTATCAAGCAACTGTTCTCATGATTCACACCTCCTGATTGAGTTAGGCGGCAGTGTACGCATGCATCATAATCTACGGTGCACTGTGGCAACAACAAAATTTTGCAGACATTGTTCTGCTGGGAGACACTAAGCCTTACCATTGATGTCGAATGTACGCTGTTGCGTAAAATGTGGATATACATTGGTAGATATATAGCGTTTAATTCACTGTAGAAAATACTAGAAGTATTAATAAAATTTAATGTGAAGAAAGAAAACTATGAAATTATTTGTGATGACTCTAATATATACTAGTTTACCCTAATTAATACTCTGTGTCAGAGCAGAAATTTAAGAGAACTAGTAGTTTTGAATTGTGACCTACAAAGTGACCTCAGATCAACTAAGTGCATAATCGGGCCTCGACGAATATTAGCGTGCACATCTGCATGAACAAGGAAGTGTCTCCAGCCGAACAGAGGATATGAATTTGCAAGACAACCAGGTTACAGGAAGTTATAAAAACACCCGAGCTACGAGAGGTATAAAATAATTCCTCCCGCTCTTGCCAGAAAAAACGAAAACACATACCGTTGATTCAATCCACCTTAAATTGTCTATGTCTGGAAGTGAACAAACATTTTATGTATAGAAAAATTATTCTCGCATCTTTCTAAAGTATTTCTAACATTGCATATACAAACAGAAATACACAACTCTATGTATAACAACATTGAGAGTATAAATAAGTATCGTACTGTTTATATAGGTGGGTACATATCAGTCAGTTTAGCACTCATATTTATGCTGATGTATAAAGATATGAAATATTTATTTATATCAGAACAAATTAATAGATAAACCTGACAGATTTTATCGCCAGCAACCTGCCATATTGAAATGTTGCAATCAACTTGTCGTGTCGGTATTGTGTGGCATGAATAGTACGCAATTTTTCCCCTCCTCAACGTTCCACCTTCACTTCGTCTCCGACGGTGGATCAACGGACCTACTATCCTGAATGATTATATTTCGATTTTTTCTTCTCTTTCCTCTTTACTCAAATGTCGTTCAATCATAGATAATTGTAGTTGGATACAACTAACAATTTAAACTATCCGCCAAAAAAGTCATAGTAAAAATACATAAAGTAAAATTATTGAACATTTTGCGTAGTAAAGAAACTGAGAAAAATATGCAAGTAACTGATATTATATACAATAGTGGAGGGAAAAATCAAATCTTTTGGAATTTAAGAGAGAACAAATGTACAATTTGTTCGCTGGAAAAAGGATACAGAAAACAGTTAGAGACAGATATGGCGGATAATTTCAGGAAAGGAAAATTAGGTAAAGCTTCAGTAATGAAAGGAAAAAAGAAAGAAGTTGAATGAGTCGTAACTGAATTAAAAAAAATAAGAATGATACTGAAATAAATAGAGAATAAAAGGAAATATATAAAAGGAATGTTAACAAAGAGAAGATAAAAGGGTCGGCAAAATAATATGCTGAAGAAAGTTTTCAAAAACTGTGAGGAAAAGAGAATGACGAAATAATATATTAAATATTTATTAGAAAAAAGGAAGAAGATAAATAAAGAAAAGTTAGAGGGTAAAAAAAACGTAGACACAGGGAAAATATAAGATTTGCAACAGCTAAAGAGTGAAGATGAAAGACTGAAAAAAGTAATGACAAAATGAAAGAATATGAGAGAAAGTATGTTACTGCAAAAAGACAAAATATAAAAGAAAAAAAATATTACGGGTGTAAAGAAACTAATGGAGGAAAAAGAACGAATGATTTAAATACACACACACACACACACACACATATATATATATATATATATATATATGGTATCGAATGGTAATAATGCTTGCTGGCAGCATTGTTGTTTTTAAGCGGTTTACTGATTTAAATATATTTTGGCAAGAATTTTCTTTGGTAAAGTGCACGATATTGAGATATAGATAGAGTGTTAATAAAATTAATGTGAAAATATTTGGCAATTACCTGAGCAGCATCATGTCGACTCTAAAGTTTCGTGAAGGTATAGTTATGATGTCCCCACTCGTCAGGGCTGAATTGATTCGGAAGAAATTCGAAGTGTAATTTATATAGTTTTACCATCGTTGCGATCGACTTGTAACGCGGTGCGATATCTTGGTAAAAGATCAATGTTTTGTGGTTTCTTTTTTCAAGCGAACTAATGATGCTATATAATATTCGCTATTGATGGTTCTTCTTTTCACAAAGTAATCGATGAACAAAATACTTGCGTATCCCAAAATACGGAGGTCAAAACCTTGCCTATTGATGTTTGCGGTTTGGTCACTTTGAACGGTTTCACTTGCTGCTGTCCACCCAGCTGACTGGCGGTTTATCTCCAGAGTGAAGTGGTGGATCCATGTTTCATTTATTGTCACATATGTAGGCAAAAACATATTCTTTTTGCTTTGTAACAGTTGCAAACAACATTATGAATAATCGACGTGTTATGGCCTTTGATCGACTGTAAGAAAACACGACACACATTTTGAGCACGACTTTCATATTGACAAATCCTATGCAAAATGATGAATACACTGCCTTTTAATATAATCAATTCCTCAGCTATCTCACGCAACTTCAGTTTACGATCGGTCAAAAGAAGTTTGTGGAATTTTGGGTGTTATCCAGGTAAATAGCCGATTTGGGGCGACCTGAGCTATTAGTATCGAGACTTACTGAGTAGTGTATTATATATATATATATATATATATATATATATATATATATATATATATATATACTGTATAACACACACACACACACACATATATATATATATATATATACAGTATGACGCTCTATATTTCTATCGAGCACTCTTTATAAAAGTAAATGCATGAACAAAAAGGTAAATAAACCTCCGAGTTCAACAACTTAGTTACAAAATATATATATATATATATATATATATATATATATATATATATATATGGTGCTGTACGAGTTCAAGCCGAGAGACATCGAATAGTCTTATCACATGTAACTAGGTGATTTAAGGGCAGAAAAAGAAACGTTTATATATATATATATATATATATATATATATATGAAGTATATTACAAGAACGTGGAAGAACACGTCGATTAAAACCCACTCTTCAAGAATCTACTTTTATGAAGAGTGCTCGATACAGAGTAGAGCTTAATATTGTATTTTTTTTTATAACAATCGTTTTTAAAAGCATAATATCACTAAACAAAAAATGTCATATTTCAGAACAGTACTGTTCTTCTTCAGGTGGTATGTTAAAATAATTATTGAAAAGGATTTATCTTAATCTATAAGAATAATTCATGGCTATTTAGAAAATTAGATAATGGTAGTTGGAAAAAATGGTTTAGATATGTTAAATATTGTTCAATGTTGTTTAACCATGGCGATTTATTATTTGGGTCATGAAATGGATGGTTTGGATCTAGATATGTCAGTTTTTAATGTTTGCTGGATAATATACGTAGTAGGACCTTAGATTTTTTAAATGGGTAGACAATGATTTTTAACAGGAGGTTGAATTGTAGGTTTCTTATTATTGAACAATATATTTATTTTACTATTATCTCATGAGTAAAGGGGCTGGAATGTTTTGGTCAGAATTAGGATTAAATAATTATGGTATATATTCTATTAAGAACAACAATTGTGTGGGCCATTTATTTTAGGAAAATAATTTTTATTCTTTTAAAAATGTTGTAGTATAAGTTATAAATGAAACATTTGAATTAATTAAATTTTAAAGGCATTTATTTTGTCTGAGTAAGGTACGTAGTAGGAGCACACAATAATTAAATAGGTAAATAATATTTAACAACAAGTTTGAATATTTAAAAATTACTTCATTAATAAAGGGGCTAAAATATTTATATTATAACTACGATTAAATAATTATGAGATATTAAAGTATATTGTAGTTAAAAAACTAATTAAGTATCGTGTGGTTCATTTATTTTAGTAAAATAATTATTAATTTTTAAGTTATATCATAGCACAAGTGATAAATGAAACGTTGTAGATTTTTATAAATTAAAATAGAATTATTTTGTCTGGGTAAAGTACATTGCAATTTTCTAAAAAAAACATGAATTCATCTTATATTTTAAAAATAAATAATTTTCACTCTTCATTTTAACATATCACCTGAAGAAGAACAGTATCGTTCTGAAACATAAAAGCTTTTGTGTCGTGATATTATGCTTTTATAAACCATTGTAATAACAAAATTACACTATATCAAAAGTATATCTATATAATAATAACTATATATATATATATATATATATATATATATATATAATTAGTATTATTATCATCATTATTATTACTAATATTATAGCATATTGCAAATTAATATCTATAACGTTTCGGTGTTTACTGAAACATCATCTGTCTGAAGATGGTAGAATAAACCGAAACTTTATAGCTATTAATTTTCAGTATGCTATGATTATGATAATAAACAATAATTATACACCTTTACCCTACTTTATATTGAGAACGTTTTAAATGTAAGTATCTAATTGTGGAATATACTTCCATTAGTATTATTTTACTGGATTACTTTGATCAAAAGCAATCTGAACCTAAATTAGACAGTGTTCTTGTTGAAACATTACGTCAACCATGCTCTGTTGGAAACAACATAGAGTATGATTTTTATTCTTAAAAAATAATGATTTTGATGTTGAAGGCAAAGAACGCTCTGGTGCACTGAAAAAGTTTGAAGACGAATAATTGAAAGCATTACTTTATGACTTATGTCAAAAAGCTGAATGTGCAGAATTATTAGGAGTAGATCACTCAACAGTTTTGAAACATTTGGAACCATAAGGAATATTCATCTTATATTTTAAAAATAAATAGTTTGTACCCTTAATTATATCATATCTCCTGAATAATAACAGTATCGTTCTAAAACATGAACATTTTTGTGTAGTGATATTACGGTTTTATAAACCATTGTAATAGCAAAATTACAATACATACAAAGTATATCAATATAATAATAACTATATATATAAAATTATTATTATTATTATCACCATCATTATTATTAATATTATATATATATATATATATATATATATATATATATATATAGGGTGCTGTACGAGTTCAAGCCAAGAAACGTCGAACAGTCTTATCACATGTGAACTGCTGATTTAACGGCAGAAAAGGAAACGTTTTTTGCACGTATCATAATGGCTATGAAAAGTGGATATACTAAAATTATCCAGAGCGTCGAAGATCGTGTGTGTAACCCCGGCCATGCAGCAACATCGGCGGCAATGTTGAATATCCATAATTCGAAGCTTCTTCTATGAATGTTGTTAGATTAGATACTTTCAGCTTATTGTGAGTTACTAAAACCAGCCGAAATCATCACACTAGACCGTTATTGACTACAACTGATGCGTTTTGGAAACGCCTAAATGGAAAGTCCTACCCAATTCGCCGTAGTCTACAAATATTGCTCCGTCTGATTATCATTTGTTCTGTTCAATGACACATGGCCCGAATGAGCATTAATTTTGTTTTAATGAAGTTGTCAAAAGTAGTGTTCTGGTTAGTCTCAAATGTCGTTTTATCTACGTGAAATCAAATGCTGCCAAAGTGACTATCGATGAGAATACTTTTAATCACTTGTTTCTTACTAATTTTTGTACATAAAACATTATTTTATCATGAAAAATCAGTGAGAACTTATTCAAGGTCTTTATATATATATATATATATATATATATATATATATATATATATATATATATACACACACACAAATCTAGAGTGAGCCAAAACAGTGTGTTTTTGCTCTACTATTGTATCTTTTCTTTCGTACTTTGTATTGAGCACTTTTTCTTGTGCTTGGTTCCGTTTGGGATATTTTCTTTACTGCGGAGTATTGAATGTTTTGTTCTTGTTCCGCGGGTTTCTTTTTTTCTCCCCATTTATCCGACGTCTTAGTACACCGGATTGTAACGGATTTAGGTTCTGTTTGTTAATGGTTTTTTCGGAGGTTTATTTTAGTGTTAATTTACGGCCTGCATACTTACAGAGTCTATTTAGTTATTATATATATATATATATATATATATGTTTGTGTGTGTGTGTTTGTGTGTGTTTGTGTGTGTGTGTGTGATGAAAGTAAGGAAAATTGAAAATTTGCTGAAAGTAAAGTATTTTTCACGTTATGTTTCAAATTGACTTCTCGATTCCTGGCTACCTTCCACTCATAAAGAAGGACTTTACTGTCCATCTATTTAAGGTGACTTCTCTCGAACTTTTTGACCACTCATGCATATGTCTCCGTCTTTCACTTCTTAAATTATTTATCTATCCTTTATTCTGTACCGTTCCCCGTTTTCTCCCGAGTGCTCCCTGCTTGACTGTATCCCTGACAATATGGTTAAGCCTTCTTCTTCACACCCATTCGTCTACATGTTTGTGATCGGTGATTTTAATGCCCACTAACGTGGATGAAAAACTCTCCCACTGATCTTGCGGGCATATATGCCATGAACTTAAATTACTCAATCTCTTACGCATGTGGTGGATTTTCTTACGCACTTCCTCAATATTCATTCAGGACACTCTTCTCTGCTAGACCTCTGTTTTACAGCTGTCCCTGACTCCTTCCAATCTTCTTGTTAACTTTGATTATGCTGTTGTTTCCATTAATATCTCTCTCCACTCCCATTCACCCCAGGAACCTCATAGCAGCAGGATTTCTTACAGCTACCAAAAATCAGAATGGAATGCGATTTTCTATATGACGTTCCTTAGTAAGAAATGTATAGCCTCCCCGTTGAGGACTGTGCCTCTGAGGTTTCCTTCTGGGTGAAAGCTTGCATCGATGCATTCAAACCGGTCAGGAAGTCCTGTCCTAAACCTCACTCGCAACCCCCGGTTCTCTCCTGTCTGCTCAGCTGCCACTGCTCACAGGCATCACTACTACCGTCTATATCGGAGCCACGCGTCTGACCGTAATAGGCGCCTATTTCCCTCTGCTCGTAGTGAGTATAAGAGGATTTTGAATGACGCTAAGCTGTTGTTTGCGGAGATAATGAAGCAGCGTATAGCCACTCGCAATTTCGGCTCCATAAACTACTGGCGGCTCTTCAAATGTGTGCTGAACAACAGCAAATCCTCTATCCCTACATAATAAATCTGAGATCCACACAGACACGTCGGACAAGGCCGAGTGCTTTGCTCACATATTCTCCCCCAACTCCACATTTGACTAGTCTGGAATATTCGCACTCGACTTTCCTCCTAGAACGGAGGCTCAACAGAGGGAATTTTACATATCCCCCTCTCAGGTCTTTAACATAATTTCTAAATTTGACCTCGATAAGGCGAGCGGATATGACAGAATCCCAGTTATTGGCTTGAAGAAATATGCCCCGAACTCTCTTCTGTCTTCTTGAAACTCTATAATTACTGCCTCTCTACTTCCTGTTCTCCTGCCTGCTGGGAAGTCCTCTTCTGTGGTTCCTGTATTTAAGAATACAGGAGAATCTTCACCCAATTAATTACGCCCTATTATACCCATACTAATTTTCGGTTAAAGTGTTAGTAACAATCATTTATGCTGTAATAGTTAAAAATGTCACCGCCCATAAAATATTCTCGGACAGACAGTATGACTTCTGCTGTGCCAGATCTTCTGCTGATATGCTATCATCACTGAGTACTTATAAGAGTTCCTCGATAAGAATGGCAAAGCTCGAGTTGTTGCCCTGGTAATCTCGAAAGCATTTGATAGGTTCTAGCAAGCTAGCCTTCCGCCCAAACTACAGGGCTATGGTATCACTGGACGCTTGCTTGGTTTGATCCAATCATCCCTATCAAACAGTATAATGAATGTCGTCTAGAACGGGCATGACTCCAGATCCTCTCACACGAACGTGGGTGTCATCCAGAGCTCAATCCTTGGTTCGACTCTCTTTCTGATTTTTATCTTCCTCCCTGATGTGATGAAATCCCAAGGAGGCATTTACGCTGACGACACTACCATTTACTTCTACCTCAGTATGAAATCTGCCAAGGCAGACAAATATAACCTCGGTGTTGATCATGAGAAAGCTCTCCATTCTGTGGGGAACTGGGATAAGAAATGGCACGTGAACTGTAATGCTTCCAAAACAAAGCTGCTATCTGTCAACTAACATAAACAGTCTCTCCTGCTCTCCATCAGCATGGATCAAGCAAGTCTCTCCGAATGCAATATACTGTGCCTCCTCGGCATCACTTTTTGGAACGATTACATTGAATCAATAGCTAAATCTACTACTAAGAATGTTGAGTCACTGTGTCAGGCAAGGTAGTTTGTTCCCATTTTACACATATAGAAATCAACGATCCGCCCATGCATTAAATAGTGTTGTCATATTTGGTCGGGCGCCCCTGATATTCATCTCAGGATCCTCGACAGTGTCCAGAAGTGAATCTGCAATGTAATCAATCTCGATCTGGTAGTTCGACTTCAGTCACATTCTCAACGTTGTGGTGTAGCTTCCTTCTGTCTATTCTACAAATATTTTCATGGCTTCTGCTCTGACGAGCTTAGTTCACGTGTGCCCGAATTTACTCGAGCAACCAGACTGACAACCTTTTACAGTTGAAAGTAAATGCAGCCTCCACCTCTACACTAGAGCTTCTTTTCTCGCACTTCCCGCCTGTGGAACTCCCTCCCATATTCTTGCTTCCCTGATAGCCACAATCTCCAAGAGTTAAAATTCAATGTCAGTTGCCATCTCTTAAACCATTGACTGCCATCCCTGTCTTCTCTTTTCCCCCAAACTCCCTGTATCTTGTTCTTCTCCTTTTTCAATTTACTCACGCAACTCTCCTCTCACCAGTTTGCTATCCTTCTGCTGCACTTCCTTTCATACGCCCTTTAGCTGGTTTTTCTTTTTCTTTGCTGTCCTCTCATATAATCTTTCACTATGCTCTAATATGGTACCCTGCGCACTAGTGGAAGTATTGCCTTGCCTTGCTTGGAGTGAACGATTAAAAACATCATTCTAACAGACATGTAAAATGATATGAAAAATGTAAAATGATGTGAAAAATACAACAAATGAGATACATTACTCGGACAAACGCATTAACATACATACATGAGATTGATTTATTCTGAACGTATTCATCCTGCTTATAGAGACAGACAAATATAGATTATATATAATTAAGATTTTTTGTAAGAAATATTGTAAAAAAAAAAAATTCTGAAAAGAGTATTCAGAAGACGAGAAGATTAGTCGAGAATTTCCTTTGCCATAAAACAACCTGAAAAGCGGTATATAATATGCAGTATCACGATGACAGATGCTGCTGTATAAAATTTATAGTACGTAAAAATCTGTTTTTAATGTAAAAAAATAATCTTCAATGAAATAGAAACAACATAGAAAAGAGAAATTGATGCTAAGGAAATTTCACAATAGAATAAAAGCAGAGGAAAAAATAATAAAATAGAAAACTGAAGAAAATTTCAGAACAAATATTAACAAAGAGCATGGCAGTTTCTGCCCTCGGAATAAATTATCAAAGACAGAAAAATAGCTTTAAATTTGACGTCGAATTTGATGATAATAGCGATGAGGACAGTTGTATTAAAAAAGGATAAAAATAATGATAAAAGAGTAAATGAAATATATTACATTCGAGAATACCAATCATAAGAGTGATATAAAAACAGTAAATCAATATTAATAATATAAATTAGGAACTTATACATAAAAAATATAACATTAATAGCGGAAAAACACACGACAGAATAAACAGAGAAACCATAATCTTAAAAAAACACATGTACATACATATAAAAAGAACAGATTTTGGAAAAGAAAAAAAACAAAAATCTAGAAGCCATAAAAAGACGCAAAACATTGCTATATAGTATTCAAGAAACCAAAAGAAATGCATAGAAATCGACGTGGATATGGTCGCCGAGAAGTAATTTGGGAAAAAAGAAGGAGAAACTCTTGCAAGATCAGCTGACATCAAGTATATTAGAATAAATATACAAAAAATAAAAAATGAAAGCTACAATAGAGAATGAGCTACAAAAACAATGTAATTTATTATTTACAATGCTAAACTTAGTATTGTCACAAGGTCACAAACATGTGGAACTCAGTGGTGAACGAATTCACTGATGCATAATAAAGATAAACCAATTCATTCTATGCAGCGACAGAGACAGACATTACAGTTAAGTGAATGTGGAAAAAAAATTTAAACCCTTACAGGATTGTACCGGAATGATAATTCATAGTGAATTCTAAAACGACACCGTTTACTTTGAAGTAGGTACAGTAATGCAATAGATAGCGGCTCGGAGTGAAGAATAAGAGTCGAGTTCGAATTCCAGTTGAGCTCATTATTTTTACTTACGTGTTTATAGCCTTGTGAAATGTATAAATCTACCACAATCTGTGGATAAATAGCAGTACAGAGTCGACGGCAACCTGGGATTGGGTGGCAGGCAGCCCAGGAGAAAGACAACTCTGAGTTTAGAACCTGAGGATCTAGTGTACTAATCTTCAAGAGCTTTGAAAGAAGATTGGCGCCAAGGTATCTGAAAGCTTCTAGAAATGAACACAAGGAAAAAAATCAAAGTATGCCATTCCACCCCCACCCCGGTGATTGAAGCAGTTCCGATATTGATGATGACAAACGTGATTGCTTCAACTAAAAATGCTATAAACGTAAGGAAGATGTTGTTCTAGAGATGATAGAATGTAAAATAATTTGCAAGTTTGAAATTCAAACCAACCGTCACAACAAGGGAAAATATAATGGATAATTCCGTCAAATAGTGGATGAAGCTATTCGAACCGACGACAAAACGACAAAGAAAGCGACTATAATTTGGGTAAACATTTTAAAATGTGAAAGGAAAAAAATATTTATTCGTTATTGGAGCTTTTAAGATTTTAAAAAATGCCCTTGCTTTGATTGGTAGCATCGGAAATTTGAGAATGGTGAATAATAACGAGACAACAGGATTCTTCGAATTGATAAGAAGTGTGCCAAAATTCTGATGAGATTTGCTGTCATTTCATCTCAATCTGGTGTAAATATTAAAACGAAACAAAAGTACTAACTGATAACGTAAGAAAAGAGAACGAAAATAGTTGATTGGTTGAGGGAATAAAAAAGAAAGATAGAGGAAGAAGGATGAGAGAGACAAAAATCCTAATTGCAAGTAAACCTTTAAAAAATACTGGTAAAAAAAATTGGAAATTATTGGAAATTACTGTTGTCTGCTGTGAGAGAAAACATGTTTTCACCAAAGGCTACAAGTATAAAAATGCATTCCTGACTGAATGTCTGGAATGAGGACATTAATATTTATATTATTTCTATTTATAATGCCTCCATATATTTTATGTTATTTTCATAACGTTTCTGCTATCGTGTCTTTGTCCGTCTTCAGTTCTCTATCGATCCGACTAACCTTCAGAGAATTACTAACAAAACACTTTATTTAATCTTCAGAATCCACTATATATATCTGGAGATAACTCTTTTTTGTTTTAATACCAACTCAGACTCAGAGACAAGGCAATATATAACTTAGCTATACTAAAAGAATAAAAATGAAAAATAAAAAAAACATGGATGGTGGAAATAGAACTCCTCCATGGATTAAATCAAAATTTCAGTTTAAAATTCATTGAAGACTATTTGTATTATTAGAAACGGCAAATTCGGAAGACAAAATTGCCGAAACACTGTAATAATAACAAAAATGCGGATATTAGTTCGAATATAAATAATGTTAACCCTTTTCTTTTGTATACATTAGTTTCAATGGTACATGTATTTTGTTTGTCATTTTGCAGGGTAGTTTTTAAAGTAACCTAAAATATCTGAGGAAATTTTATTGCTCGTTGCTTTTTAAATGAAGTAATTGATATTGAAAGTCAACATAGAATAGGTTGCGCCTACATCGAATAATTCCCCAAAAAACAAAAACAAAAAAACATAAAAATCAGCACCCATATAAATGTCATGCATGACACAAAATCCTTTCGGAATATCTGAAATGTCAGTGGTACAATGTTTAAAAATGAGTTTCACACAGTAAATCCTGTGAGTTTAGTACAAGACCATAACTTCTAAAGTCATTTGTACTGGTGCTACAGAATCACAAAGAAAGAACTTAAAGAAATAACAGAAACTGCATCACTTGAGCCATTTTGACAGCAGCAACAGATAAAATAGATGTCACATTTAACTCGAAGAGAAAATAGTGACATAATCAAGATACTGACATTTCACACTACTTTAAATTAAAGGTTAGAAAGGAAACCTTTTATAATAGTGGAGAGCGGGAAACGGTAACTTCTACTGGTCTTGAGGAACCCATTTTACTGAAAGATTATGAAAGATTTTATAAATTTTAGCCGATAGCGGTAAATGAATTCCGAATGATTCCTTATAAGGAAACTGCTAATATTACCATTATAAATAAAATGTTACAAAGCTGATCTAAAATCCGGGAGATAATCTACTTATATTCATTTTAGGATTATGCTACTCTTCTCAAACTTGTGTGACTTCATTACACTAACATAAAGTTTTCAAAAATAGAAATATATAAGATAACTAAATTGCGCTGCATGTTCAGTAAGTGTTTCTCAAGGTAACCAAGATCGCAACCTTTTGTGACTGCTGGCTTATTTTTTAACAGATATTGGCTAGATAATCAAGTAAAAATTTGCTGTTCTTATGTTAATATTAAGCAAACGTGTACTCCATTGCTGTTTAAAAATGATATCTGCTCAAAATCACTACAGGAAAACAATTTTATAAATGCCTAATACTCGCTGATATTCGCTAATAGACTCAGGATACTAAAGCGCATTTTGTTTATTGCACCAATAACTTGTTAAGTACAGAAGACACCAGGAATTCAATAAATTCATGAAAATAGGTGAAATAATAGGCATATATAATATAAGAAGTGATCTTAGAAAAATAATCTAAAGCCTCACAAACAATGGAATCTATACGCCCATGTTAAATTTCACATTCATTTTGAAATGCTAATCGAAAATACCTGAAGTAGATGATAGCAGCATTATGTAAAATTTCCTGTTCTTTGTAGCTCTTAGTATATATATTTTTCCTATCTCTGTTCTACCACCCTCTTTAGCTAGTTTATGTGCTGCTTCTCTCAGTTTCTTTTCGCCTTCAATTTGACCTGTGAGTGTTAAATTTTATAAGCTCTCTTTCCTCAGTCATGTGCCTTAAAAATTTCAATCGTCTCTTATGTTATGCATAAGTTTTTTGTTCATTTTCCTTTAAGAATTTATCACTGCTCTCATGATCAAACTATTATATTCACATCATACTTCTGTAGAAACACATTTATGTTGCATCAAGTCTTTTCTTCATCTGTAATTAGATTGTCCTGCATTCACTGCCATATAGAAGGACCGATATTATATAACAGTTAAGTAATTTCTTCTTTATGTCTAAGGACATTTCCAAATAATTTGCTTAACTTTTGAAAGGTGACATTTGCTGTCCCAATGCACATTTGGATTTAAGCTTCGCACTTTCTGTCCACATATTTAAATTTTTGTACTTGCTTGTTTTCGGCATCTGCAACTTGTAATACGCATGCTGGGCTTTGACAACCATACATTCTGTTTTCTTATAAATGATGTTTTGTCATTTCTACTTGCTTTCCCTTGTTGCATTCTGTAGAAGTTCTTTTAAAACTGGAAAGCTGCAAGTAACTACATCCATATGATGTTATTGTATGCAATATGGGTATATCTCGTTGGATAACCTGCAAGTAAATTTATGCATTGGCTGAAAGCCAAAATCTTTTATTCGAAATGCAGAAAGGATCCAGATATGAATCTGATTAAAAGTAGTCCTGAGTATGAAGGAAAACTGCACTCGACAGCAAGTACTCTGATTGGAAGCTTTCGAGGAGCATGTCAGTTGCTATTGTTCTCAGATCCGCCCTAACGCAGATTAATGGCATCTATTAGGATCCCAGCTATAAGCAAATCGTTAATTGAGGTCAAAACAATTTGAATGTATAAAAATTTGACTTTTATAGTAAACATTTCAGCAATACTTTTTTGGAGAAGGAAATATTACCAGCAATACATTTTTCAAAGAACAAATATTACCAATAATACATTTTTGGAAAATTAGATATTACTTGCAATACACTTTTGAGAAAAATATCACCAGCAATACATTTTTACGGCAAAAAAAGAAAAGAAAAATACCAGTAATATATATACATATATATTACCAGCGATATGTTTTTGAAAATATACTACCAGAAATATATTTTTGAAAATATACTACCAGAAATATATTTTTTAAAAATATATATTACCAGCAATAAATTTAAATATACAATGTTATCAGCATGTATTTAAAAAATACTATCAGCAATTTATTTTTGGAAAAAAATATCTACTAGAAATACGTCTTTCAACAAAATCCTCTTCACACAAATACGTCTACGGAAACTAATTCTCAAACAAATTTCATATAAAAAGTACATTCTCTATTTATACGAACCTATCTTAAAACTCTTATTGGCATTAAATATCCCATTGAGGTAGATATGCCATAAAGCAAAACGAACCAAGACAAATTAACAGGTTATTTTTTATTCGTTGATTTTTTAATTAGTTAAAACAAGACAAATCGTTTAGCGGATGAATTGAAAAAAATATTTGGTCACTCAACATTAAATAATGGTTGATTAGATGCACGAAAAATTTATGAACATATGATCTTCTGCAAATTTATTCTGAAAGTAGGATAGCAATCCCGAGCCAGTATCATCATAGGAAGAGACATTTCCATTATTTCTACTACACTTTTGTGGTAATGATATATTTTGCTGGATCTAACGTAAAGACATTGGAAGATATCAATTTATGAATTAACATGAAAAATCCAGTTACCTATTGCATATCGATTACTTATTACTATATTATTGGCGAATAAAGATTTTCAGGAGATTTAAATAGAAAGTAAAGATTAATTTTGCAATCGATAAATTTGTGATGAATCCCGAAGATAAACAAGAAGCAATATAAGGAATTGAACACCCCATAAATGAAAGAATAAAAAGACTACGAATAACTAAAGTACAGATATTATGAGGTTAAATTTAATGAGCAGATTCTATCAAATACAACAAGAACTAATACAAAGAACACAGCAAAAACATAAGGAAAAACACATGGACATTATTTCTGTTGTGATAATCAGGCTCTTTCTTAAAAGACAGGAGTAGAATTAAGTAATTTTTAACAAAGAATTATTTAAGAACTTTTGAATGGAAATAAAGCTCAAATACGAGTATCCACTAAAAATGAGATTTAAAGTGATGAAATATATATATCATTTTAAAAGAATGTTTGCTTACATTTAAATACGAAAATGTGCGTAGATATGAAGAATTTGGAAAAATATACGACAGAAATAGTTTTGCGTTAAAACATGAAATTGGCTTCGCCTAGGCGTCCGTCTCTTCGTGTCCAAGCAGTAGCTTGCACCGGGCTAAACAGTGGCTCATTTTACTCTGAAAGAGATTTCTGGGAACTTCGGGCCGGTAAGTGAAAATAAATAAATATACTGTTTAATATATAAATGGATCACCTACTCAAATACGGATGCGCGTTGTGGTGCAGTGGATATCGGCTCGGAACGAGATATCGGGGAGCCGAGTTCAAATTCCAGTTGAATTCATTGCAGTCACTTACGCGCAAATACCCTTGGGGAAGTTATTAATCCGTCTCTTCCTTCTAGTTATGGGTTAAATAGCAGGACAGATTGGGTTCTATAGCCATGGCTGGCAACCAATCTACCGCAGAAAGCAATGACAGTCATGTTTCTTTCGAGATATGATCGCCCAAGCGTGTTTCACGTATGGCACTTAACTGACTGACTCATATACAAATATCCACTAAAAATAACGTTTAGACTTTATATATAATCTTGTAAAAAACTGTTAACCGCGATTAAAATGGAAACGGAAAGTCGGGGAACACAACCCGCTTACCTTTGATATTTTGATTGCTCTGCTATCAAAGGTCTTGTCTGCCACTAAATAATGAGGCAGGCTGTCAAGTTTTATAATCACACTATCAGAAAAAATTAATATGGAACAGCCTAAGAGAAATAAATGAACGAATGTTTGAAGAGATGAAAAATTGCAGGATTTTACGATATGAATATATTGATAAGAAGACGCTATCTGAAGAGACAAGCCGATTCACAATTAATGATAAGAATATACTAAATGACGATAATAAAAATTACAGTTTTATGTCAAAATTTGTTGACACACATGAGATTGTCACAAATAAAAGATTTCAGCAAGTTTGCAAAAAAAAAAAAAAAACGAGATGGAAGTAAAAGGATTCGTTGAAATATGTGCAGATATCTATCATTTAGACAATATATTTGCATAACTGTATATGATCAGACTATATCATATCGCCGGTAATTAAAAAAGGCGAATTTGAATTTCGGCTGGATTATCTATTCCAGGTCATAAAACAGAATCTTGTAGTCATAAGAAAAGCAATCAATGTGTGTTACTTTTACAACCGGCTGGTAAAAACTAGTACACTATTCTAGTCATGTTAAATTAATGAAAATAAAAAATTAAAAAATTGTAGCAAATGGAGTTACTCGTATCAAAAAATATAATGACGTTCGACTTTTAACCCATATGCTGCATAAATTAAAATTGAAAACTTATACTATTTACAATATTCGGACTATTGTCCTCAACTTTGTTGTCATATTTACGACATTTTGGCCGTTGTACGCTCCGGCCGACTTCAGGTGCTAAAGATATCGAACCGAACCTTTAATTATGATCACTGGGGTATATTATTCTCATCCTATGCGTAATGCAATATCTGGTAGCTATGAGTTATCTCCCTTTAGCTTGACTCTTTTAAGTTATTTGTTTACCACTGCTTATGGACAACACCATGTGAATTTCTGGGACTTATAAACATAATGTTTCAGCAACAATTTTTACTAGATTTCATTTTGCAATATTTAATGCTAACGATTTTCTCTATATTTTTTTCATCAGAGCTTATACTGCAATCTTTTTGACGCTAACAATTTTCTCAAGCAGTCTGTATTACTGGTTCCCATATTGTATTCATTTCTATGCTTGGTAGGCTTAAGAGGGTTCGATTCGAAATTCCTAGCACCTGAAGAAGGCCGAAGCGCACAAGGGTTGTGTGTCGTAAACATGGCAGCAGAGATGAGGACAATTGTCCGAATAATGTAAATAGTGTAAATACTACCTCATCTCAGAAGTATAGACAAATACTGAAAACTTATGTTTCAATATATTGCTAACAATATAATTAAAATTTGTATTTTCATGATTTCAGAGGGAAAGTTGATATTTTCTCGCAAATTTTTTTGAAATATGTACTTTTCAAAATTATAGCTTGCCAAAAAAAAAAAAAAAAGAACAACGAAAGAATAACAAGGCTTTAATTTTCATGACCCCTGGACAATTTAGTAATAAATTAATTCCAAAGTACATTAATACTAATAGTAACTAGAATTTTACGGCTTTCTTATTTTCATATTCTGATGTATCTTAATTATTAAATAAAAGAGTGAATAAGACCATAAGTTTTACGACAATAAGTTTATCCGTAAAAGTTCCCCTATCGCGTCGTTGAATATTTGAGCTTAAAATTTTAACAAAAGGATGCCATAACAGAACTAAATATGACTGCTAGTCTTTAAGAAATAAGAGTGTACAAATGAAAAGATTTAAAATCGACAACATTTTTTAAAATTTTATTTGAACAACCGTTAAATACTTTCATCATCTACTTTTTCTTTTTTTACTTCTTTTTTCTTTCATTTTCTCATTCAAACTCAGTACCTTCTCTTCTATCTCAATTCCGAGTTTTGATGAGATCAAAATTGAATAGATTATTATTTATTAAATATTAGCAGGGCTTAACGGTCGTTCGAACTAAGGAACTAAATAACGAAATACAATTAGAATTATAGTAGGATAATTATTCCAACACCAGTCTGATGAGAGAATATATTCATTATTAATGCTTCTAAAGAGTATACTCAATGTAATGATGATTGTGGTAGTTATGAATGCAATCGGGGTGTTTGCAAAATGTCTTATAACTGCGATATTTATCTGAATCAACTGATGGATATTTTTCCAAGAGAAAAGAAACAGCCATCGATGATTTTCAGCAATGTTAACAAAGAATACCTATAATAATTTAAAAAGATTAAATATATGATATGGAAGGCGACTAAATCATCAGTACAACAGCAATATACATGCTGACTTCAAAAATCTCTCTTTTACCTGTCATAATGAAAAGATGTCTGAGCTACGGATACTAATGCCTGAACATACTAATAAGAAAGATATTAGAAACATTGATTTTTGTCCATATGAAATGCTCTCGTTCTGATTAGTTTTTATTTTGCTTGAAATGCAGCTGGTTAAAAGGTTTTATATACATCAAGCCAACTTCATAAGAGCAAAGAAAATATTTTCTTTTAAGTAGAAGGCAAATGTAATTCATTTTCATTTTTTAAATATGGACAATATACTGAGTCATGTTAAAATGAAAAGAAAGAAAAGAAAAATAACAATATAATGAAGATAAACCATTACAAAAATCAAATGTATCTTTAAAATACAAACAGCACCGATGTACAAAATTGTATTTATAACAAGTTTTTTCACTAATCCTTAATTGAAAGAAAAAAAATTCTGGCTCCCACTTAAGAACATTTACGTTATGCTCGAAAATTAATATATTTCGATTGAAAAAGTCCAGTACAACACCAGTTCTTCATAAAAAAAAGTTGACATTTTTCTTAAATAACGTTCTATATATGTTCGAAAAGCAAAACTTGTTAAAAGAAAAAAGCAAACAGAATCGTGATGAACTACATCATAAAATGTAATAGGCATATTTTTTTTATCTATAAGCCTTATAAATTAAAGAATAATATATAAATTGCACTGTTAAAATAGCCATATATGGATGTGTTTTTTGGTGTAATGGATATCGGCCTCCAATGAGAAATCCGAGAGCCGAGTTTGAATTCTAGGTGAATTCGTTGCATTCACATACACGCAGAGACCCCTAGAAAAGCTTATAATTCATCTCTTCTCCCTCTTGTTATGGTTTGAATAGCAGGACAGATTGGCACCCTGTCGATCGCCGAAGGAAATAAACTATTCTATGCCATTTTTTCTGCCTAGTCACTGATGGATCAAAAGAGACATGATCACCGAAGCGTGTATTACGCATAACACTTAAGCGACTTAAGCGACTGAATGAAGAAATATTATATAATAGGTTGGTACAAAAATATTTAAATAGCTATTTTAACATGGTATTCACAGGATATATTAGGTGAATTTTGGTATTCATAAGAATTAATGTTTGCAGTTTTATAACTTTTAAAATATTTTCAGACAGAAATATTCCTGAAGCATAGAAGCCTTTAATTACGAACATGACAAAGCATGATCTTCGTTTACTTTTTTGCATGAGTTTAAAATTGGACACAGTGCCTCCCAAACTTTTGTTAATATTAACGAAGCATGGGTAGGTTGGTCAACATGTGATCGGACAGTAGAAAGTTGGTTCCAAAAATTCCGTATTAGTAATGAGAATCTTGAAGATGAAGACGATAAAGGACGGTCATGCAGACTGGACAACGAACGACTGCAAGCAGTTGTTGAGCAAAACCCACGTCAAAATACCAGAGAAATGTCTCAGATGCTTAGTGTCGGCACTGCACTAGTTTCACGCTATTTGACGAGTATTGGCAAGATGAAAAATCTAGATAAATGGGTTCTTCATGATCTCAATGACAATCAAAAACTTAGACGTTTTGAAGTGTGCGCGATGCTCTTTCTGCGTAACAACAATGATCTCTTACGTGACAGAATAATCCCTTGAGATAGTGGATCCTTTATAATACCCGTAAACGATCAGTTCACTGACTGACAGTGATGAGTCCCCCAAACATTTCCCAAAGCCAAAGTTGCATCAGCAAAATATTATAGTGACTGCTTAGTTGTTTACATAAGTGTTATCAACTACAACTTTCTGGAAATCATTAATGAAAAGATTTACAGCAATCATCTTGATGAAATGCATCCACGTTTGCAAAAATGAGACCTGCATTGTTGAATCGTCGTGCTCCAATTCTGCTCTACAATAATACGCAACACATGTTGCAAAAACCACGTTGCAAAAACTCACAGACTTAGGATACGATAATTTGCCACATTCTCCATATTATTAATTGATTATCATTTTTAATGTTTAAACTTTTAGGTACAAAACTAGAGGTGGCATTAACTTTCAAAGATTTTGTTGAATCACAGCTAATAATCTTTTATCATTGAAGAATAAATAATCTTGTTGATCGATGACGGTGTTACTTAAATGCTCAAGGCTCGTATTTTGACTAATTTTAACATTTATACAGTTAATTTTTCAAGAGTAAATTGTGTTTCTAAAAATCAGCCATTATTTTTGTAACAACGTAATAATACAAAAAGTAGCATAATATCATTTCGTTTGGCACAGAGAAATGAAAACGATATTTAATTAATCGTTATTTAGTGGAGTGTATGTCATTACAATAAGCACTGAAAATTCTGCTTTATATTACAACTCAAACAACTCGCACAGCGGCGGCGAAATATCCATTTATAGACACAATATCGGCTAAAAATATTTGAGTATTTCTTAAACGAACTTTTTTTTATCATTGTTCTCTCTTTGATTTAATATCCTTCATAGCTTAGAGTAAGTCAGCTGAAGCGGTTATGTTTCTTTTGATCCACATATCGGAAAAGTGCTGGTTTAGGGTAGGAAAATTTTCTCACTTCCATTTTAAACGTGTTTCTTGTTATTCCGGGAAATGGTAAACTCAGAAAACATTTACACAGATAACTCTATCAATCTACACATAAATAATATCTGAACTTAGAAATATTAAATAAGGAATAAATGTGCATTTGCATACTTATGTTCCTAAATACTTGATTATTCAATGTGTTAATTAAATGCCATACGTAATATACGATTGGGTGATTATGTCTCTCACGATTCATGACTGAGTGGGCAGAAGATATTTTCACTTCAGATTTCTTTCTTTCTACGGTAGACCCAGTGGATTAAATTAATGTAAAAAACCCGACTAGAATTCGAACTCTGCTCTATGATTTCTCATTTCATTGCCCCACAAAGTACATCTCCTCGATGATAATAGGTTTATAAATTAAAAACAATGTATACATAATTGATTGATTATATGGTAGCAGGATGAATGTGTTACTCCTATTAAACTATGTAGTATATTAGGGTGTCGAGATAATATATGATGCAGAAATCCCCACAGTTATATATGTGTTTTATACTCAGAGCCAACCTAAGTTATATACTAGAGCTATAATGAATGGACCTTAATTACAACACATGGAAGAGAGTGAATAATTTGATCGGATAGATAGCTGAACAAGCCTTGTATACTTATATACGTTGAAAACGACGGGAGTGTCCAGTATCTATCTATCTATCTATCTATCTATCTCTCTCTCTCTCTCTCTATATATATATATATATATATATATATATATATATATATGAGAGAATATGATATGTTCTATATATCAGAACAATGTTAGACAAATGAACAAAAAAATGAAAAGAAATATTACACTAGTTTTTCCTGAATGTCATTCATTTGCTTCGAATATATATGCATACGTGCATTTATGCATTTATGACTATTTTCTAATCGCATTTTACATGTAGCCCAAAGACGAATATATAGGGCATCCAGTGAATATCGATTTCACTATATTCAGTCGTTACTCATCTAGCCATCCAGGCTTGTTCACTGTAAAACTAGGTCGACATGCCCAAATCATTTTCTACGAGCAGTTTAGATGTGACACAAGGCTAAAAGTGTGGATCATTCAGTGAGGATCGAACTCACTATTCATTCGTAACTAATATAGGGAGATAAGCTTGAAGTGCCTGAAATGTTTGAATTTATGTACATTGTATGATGGATGAATTGTCGGCTAATTACGCAAAAAGAAAAAAATCACTAGCATCTCATTTTAATAGATATATTTACGAAAATTACGCAAATTTATCTTGAAATACTAAGGTGTAAATTTATTCAATGAATCGCTTTTGGCTTCCACCATGGCTCCACACATAATAATCAAGCTGGTTGCAGTCTGGGGCGTTAAGTGGCCAAGTGTAAGGGGTGAGGTTGTCGTAGACATTGTCTGCCAGCCTTGTCTACGTATTCCTGCTTGTGTGGCATGATGCAGAGTCCTATTTTTCAGACGTAGGGCTTTCCACTTTTTTGCAACCCTTTTCATCCGGAGTAGCACAATCTCTTCAAGGCACTTTATGTAAGCCTCTTTGTATCTGAGGCCCTGTGGGAATATGACTGGAGGTATAACATCGCTTCACTAGTGATCCCTTAAACACCTTCGTAATCCCTATTAGACTCATTCAACTCTTTCCGAATCCTCAAATTAAAACCCAAATACTCGGACATATTTGTAGCAGAGATTTCGGTGCGAATGCAAATCAGCCCAGCCTGCACTTTCCAAAATTCTGGTGGAGTTAATTGCTTCATGATGCTTTTTTTCACAGATGGTGTCCAACTGACCCTACTATACTGTTCAGTCGACAAAATCAAAAACAAACAAGGCGCATGCGTGAAATAAAAATATAATATGGCGACAACTTATTCATCGCACCCTGTATAAACAGGTGCTTAGAGTTGATATTTTAGTATGCAAAATTACACATATTCAAGTTCAATGTTTGTATTTTCAAAAGAAGAAAAACTACCGAGCAAAATACAATGAAATTAGAAAAAAACATCATTCAAATAATAATGTGATGTACGTCTGAAAATGTTTGAATGGAATGAAAAGATAATTTCAATGAATGCAATTGCCTCTTTCAAAATATTCGAATGTTTTGTGTAAAAATTAAACATGGGCAAATGTTGAACTCAAAATGCGCATTAGCCATTGAAATCAAGAAAAAATATTGACAAACAAATAAAATGAATGCCTTAAGTGCCGCGCGAGTACGTATGAAAAGTTCAGGGAAAGTTGGCATTATATAAAACAAAAAATAAAATATAAGAATTGAATAATAAATTCTTTGAATTTTAATTCAGAAATGTATTTGCACAGGTACAATAATAAAACCACTCACCTGCGGGTATTGCATGGAAATAGGAGTCTGTTAAAACGACTGCATCTAAGTAGAGGCATATTCTACAACAGTGAACGTTGAACAATTTCCTCGCAGAAGAAGATTCATGCCACAAAAATGCCGTTTTACAGAAGGTTGCTGAGAATACCACGGACTAAATATGTAATAAGGAACGAAGTTTTAGAGAAAACGAAAAAAATAGAGTTATTCTTTGCGTCAGTCACAGTAAGAGTTGAAATATCGAGATCAAGTAATGAGGAAAGATAGCTTGGTAAAATTAATATTCACATGACATGACAAAGAAAAGACGGACAAAGGAAAGTGACCATAACTTACGGAGCGATAAAATATACTCGGAACTACAAACTGCAGAAAACTGTGAAGAGCCATGATCGCCAATGACCTGAGGAATGAAAGATTTTTTTTTTCACTCTGCTGCAATGTCTTAAAGATTCCGGTAGATTTCTGATGCTTTTCGTAATGAGTCATACTCGCTGGGAAGAAGTAATGTATTGCATAATGAGACAAAAGTAATTTGGGACTTGCTTTGGTGAATCATGTATGTGGCCTTGTGCCAGCCAAAGCTACGTTCAATAAAACTACATACTTACAGCACACATGCTTACTTGGAATGTCGGTGAAGTAACATGGGGAATATCACTATCTAACTCTCAATTTCTCTCCTTCCCACTGTGTCTGTCTGTATATCCGTCTATCTGTCTGTCAATCTCTCTATATATATAAGTACAAAGTTTCGAAGTTTCGTGAGGACACCTTTATGATATTTTCACTCGTCAGGGTTGTTTGCCGTTAAGTCCCGTTTTTTTTTGTTTATATAGAATATGGTGTAATTTTGTAGAATTAGTCTTGTTTTTGATTGGCTGATTATTCTTTTTCTATGATTGATAATTTTTTTCATTTGGTTAATTTTATTTTATTTTTATCTTTATTGTTCAGTTATTTGATTTATTGTTTTTTTATTGTATGCGTGAAGAGTGTTTAACTGGGTTGGGTTCATTGGTTGTACTGACCACTTTTTATCGGTTTGATATTTTTTTATGTTTTGGTATGTTTTGCCGCTTTACGGTGTATTTTTTCTGGGTCATAATTGGGTGGTTTTGTCTACATACAAAATATAAAAAAATAATAATCGTTAACACAATTATCATACAAGGAAAAAAAATCAAACTACAGATTCTCGAAGTAATATTCATTAAAAAACGTATGCCGTCAATTAATATAATCAGCTATAAATACTGTAGTAATGTTCTAAAATGTTTGTAAAAAGAACAGTTTTTCATGCTTTAACACGTGCATGACCATGACACTACAACATATAAAATATACCATTTTGGATAATTTTCACGTTCTAATAAATGCTAAACAATTTGTCAGCCGTTATATTTGAAGCAGAAAAAAATTATAGTAATTTCTCGCAATACAGTTTTGCGGTTATTTTTGTTACCATAACACACACGCGTTAAGATGATCTCGGAAGGAGATTGAAAGTACTTGCGAACATTGAGAAATAAATGATGATAACATCTGTCAAACTTAGAGCTCATTTCTGACATCTTTTGACTATAATACGCGAAAGATTATCCTTCAGTATGAACGGATTTTATTAAAAATAAGCAGACATAATATTTGCAATTTATTTAATCTGGCATGTCTAAAAGAAAATTTCCTGCCCCCCTATATATATATATATATATATATATATATATATATATATATATATATATCGTATTGTTTTGTGCTGGAATAAAATATTTTAGCAAAATCACGTTTGATTTCAGTTCGATTTTTTTTTCTTATCGTAGAGGAGGTATTTGGTTTCATCATAAGGTTAAACGTATTTTATTACGTTGACGCAGACATTCCTTAACGCACACACACACTCATCTACTGACCTGAAAATCACATTTGAAAATAAATGTCAAGTTTAATTTACTGCAAATTTTGAGTTATAAATCTCCACAAAAGAGAGATTAACTGACTTTGAAATTTGAATTTTCCTCCATTGTCGGTATCGTATTTGTAAAAATAATAAATGAAAATCTTTTGTAAAGCAAATCGTTGGGAACTTTTTAAACACAATTGATGTGAAATATTAGTCCCGGCTTCAATTCGTTTGCAGCCAAAATATTAAATACAGGAACATGAACTCATTCTTCAAGATATTTTGAGCAAGTTTTAGAAAGTTAATGGGCCAATTAATTGCACAAACATCAATTACTACTATTATATTAATGGAGTCCGGTTTTAGAAACAAACATACAATATAGACTCAATAAAAATATATTGGCAAATTATTACTCATCCAGACAAGCATACACACACTCTCGAAAAAACCCTCGCACACATACACCTCATATATATAAACTATATAATCTGGAATAGGATATTTTGAGAGCTCGGTAATATCGAGCACTATTTTAGTTTTAGCTTAATGCCCTTTCATGAGAACCTACTGTTTATCATACTATCGATCATTTTTTAGGCGTACTTGTTTTTAATTTTGACCTGGGCACCATACCTGTGAATTTATTTGTTGTGTGCATATTATGTACAAAACATTTAGCATCTTTGCTTAACTGAGAGTGTATAAAATATTGTTGATGATTGCGTGAAACGACTGAAAAGTTTTGGATAACCGTTTTTCACATGGAAGTTATTTATATATATATATATATATATAATTTATTAAATGAGGTACATTATATAAAACATCGGAACAGTATAAATTTCGCCTTCTTCAGTAGCCGCAGTATTTTAGACAAATAAAGGAAGACGCTCTTTTGGATTCTAGCGGCGATCAACTAACGAAGCTCGGAATAAACGCTCTAATAGAGTCCAAACAACAAAAAATGCATCTTAAACAGTGAAACATAGAAGTAAATAAACAACACTTAAAAACACCCACTTTTGAAAGTTGCTAAAGAAGTGGCCGAAATCGTTTGTGGTAATTTTTGCACTCCATTACTCTCACCACAATAAAAATTAATAAGTGCAAGAAAACCTAAATAATAAATGAATAAAAAGTTTCATTTTCTATCACATTCAGCGAAATATGTTTAAAGAAACGTTGATGGCCAAATGTACATTAATGTAAATATAATTAGTTCATTGTTTAGTTTTTGGTCATAATTAAATTAGCCCAGTACACAGTATTGTATTAAAAATTGATCAATACAGTTATATTGTAGAATTTTTGAATATTTTTATTTGGAAACGTGTTATTTTGCTACCTCGGTTTCTACCTTTTGGTGTCTTCAAGCGATTTACAGTAACTGATTTTACCGTTTTTCAAACCCTCACGTAACAGGGATATTTTGTGAACGCATAATTTTCAAATTTAGGAGGAATTACTTAAAAGACTTAGTGTGACACTGTCTCCCGAGGGTATACTTTCTTTTGTCTGGTTTAATACAGCGGAAAGAGAGAAATTAATATTAGTTATATTATTAGTTGTGCTTTATTGTAATTCGCAATGTGAGCTTATGTAAAAAAAACTATTTTAATAATATCACATACTTCTAAAATCTGGGTAATGAAAAAGTAATTATTTTAATAGTTTCATATACTTGTAAACACCGGGTAATAGAAAAATTAACTATTTTAATACTAACATATACTTGTAAAATCCAGGGAATAGAACAATTAACTATTATGATAGATGGGAAAGAAAAGTAGATATTATTATTCTTTCGTGTTCGAAGCGGTGTATTTTTGCAAGCTAAAATTTTATAAGTTGCCAAAACAAAATGTCATGATTTGTTTGATGGAGTCAGGTGGGGTCAAAGTTCCCCAACAGATGCTCCCTGAGAACAGACATTTGTGGGAATTGGAAAATCTAAATACGAAAGGAAGTGAGCTATTCATATTCCATTCGTCGAACCACGGCCCTCCCGCAAATCGAGTGGGTGGAAAACAATCTCATTGGTCGAAAGTTTTGAGACGGTCGAATCCCACGAGAGAATTGGAAATAGTTATAAAAATCCGGACTCAGCAGGAAAAATCAGCTTGAGTTGCAGTAGAGTTGAAGCGAGTTTCTGGAAATTGCAGTCGAAATATAACGACTGTGGAAAAAAGTTCCCAACTGGGGAGCCATGAACCACGGCTGGTCGCCTATCATGGCTAAAGAGTTAATGTTGAATAAAGCCTGCCGCCAATTGACTTAAAGAGTTAATTCTGAATAATGGGCCTTCGATACGAATCCCGAAATAACGTTATTGTTTTTTTTTTAAATCATGGAAAAATCGAAATTTCTGATTCCTCGTTCGCTCTACTTCGGTAAACTCCGTTAAACACCGATAAGAACCCGATAGGACTTTGTTATTTTAGATTTGCATAGAGAATTGACAGTCCTGACTATAGAGAATATGTGAAAAGATTTAATGAAAATTTAATGAATACGTGAAAAGACGTTAGTGAAATTTTTAAGAGCTCTGCTTACTTTAACGAAACTTAGAAAATACCTTTTTATTTAAGGATTGAAAGCTTTGATATTTTTAAGTGAACTCTCCCTCCGTTGTAAACTGGCATTCCGATGGCTGTATTATCAATCTTTATTTTTTTTTATAACTGTTTTTTTTTATATATATATATAAAGACATTCTTCCTGACTCTCTGAAGTGTGTTCAACCTTATTCATTTATTTTATTAATTTTTTTTGTACCGTGTTTATTTCTAACCCCAAGTGTACACCGGTGTCCGGACTGGCTCTGATAGGAAAACGACTACTAAAATTGCACAACTCGGCTTCTGAGATCAATTCACAACGTGGGCAGTGGTCCGTTGTTGCAATAGACGTCTTGAAAACCAGCTTTTGTGACGAGATCGTCACGACCGGCAACAGCGACCGAACCAACGGCCAGACAGGTGGCAGTGTCACAACTTATGCCGTCACGACCGGCGACAAGAACAAACGTCACAAATAACAAGCCGGCCCGGTCGAAGGTGTTACATTAGAACACTTTAATCCATGATTGTATGATACCTATTGGTATGGTTACAGTTGGACATAATTTCTGTTCTTTCATTTGGTAATTAATTTTTATCTGAGAGCAACATAATAGCCAGTTTTTCCTCCTGGCATAATCTGCATATTTTACCACATATATAAGAATATGTGTAATTATTTAATAAACTAATTTTAAATTTACTTGAGACATATATACACATTCATTAACTTACGTGCAATTTTTCAAAACTTACAATCATGATTGTCAATAGATATAACTGCCACTGTCACATTTGCTCTCACGTGTACATTGAGTGTATGTGTATGTGTATTTGAATGTGCTTACGTATGAATGTATGGATGTGCGTGTCTTTGTGCATATCCACATATATTGTGAATCATTGATTAATGCGACTAATTAAACCTCATAAAGCTGGTTCTAATGTAATTGATATTAATTAAATATCTCCACAAATTCGATAATCATTAATTCCGTTTCTTTCATGTGGAATGGAGTATGTGGCAATTTCATAAATCAAGACCATAATAAAGGAACTCATACCAGCCATGGGTAATATCTTGTCTTCATCTCTTCCTATTTACTTCTATTATAAGTATATATGAAAGTGCATCTCTATTTATGATTAATCATTGAATTTGTTGCAATTTTTTGCGTAATATAACTACTTATTTTCCCTCAATCTCTCTATATCATTCACCTCATCTATTTCTTTCTTTATTATTCATTATATATATATATATATATATATATATAGTTTGGTTGGTTTTATTTTGCGGCATATCAATCTATATGAGTTATTTTATGCCTAAATGTAAATATTTTGTACACAATTTTCTTTTAATTTTTTAGATAAAAAAATATACATGTTTTACTCATTGAGCCATACCTGGGGGAAGACAGAAGGTGGATTCCTACCTTTCCCAAAGGTATTTATGCATAAGTAAATATAACGAACCCAACTGGAATCTAATCACGGCTCTCCTATTTATAAACCCGAATCGTTAACACTTCACTGACTCCAGGTTCCACTTTGCTTAACTTCTGTCATCTTAAGAGAACTGCTGTTCTAGCGTGAAGTGGCCGTAAACAAACACACACACACACACACACACACACACACACACACACACACACATACACACACACACATACACACACACACAGATATATTGCTTAAATCTTGATATATTTATGCTAGAATTTTGCCTTAATATCGGAGAGTGACCGTATATAGTTAATAATATATGAAGACATAGGAATCGACATGCATAATGATTGTCAGTTTCACGCTTCAATGTGATCTTCAGATAAAGAAATTATCTAAATTTTACTATTGAAAAGTGACAGATTTATTGATTCTTTTGTCTACACTCTATCTATCTATCTATCTATCTATCTATCTATCTATCTATCTATCTATCTATCTATCTATCTATTTACACATACAAACATACACACATACAAACAGGCATATATTAATAAATATAGATAGCATCCCATGTTTAAAGCACGACTCTAATTTTTATTCATTATGCATAATATAAACTCACTGTTTTTAGATTTGAACTTTTATTTTAGGTAATAGCGTTGCTGAACGCCGTTTCAAATATGCATCTGTTGTTTGCGTAACGCATGAAACTCCGAGTCGTTCCTTAAACATAGGATAATAGGTATATTTATGAATACTTTATTACTCTGTTTTATTACATTGAGCACTGTCTTATTAACACCGCATAAATATTAATATATCGGTGTGTATATACACATCTATAATCAGTTAGATCCATATCTATATATATATATATATATATATATATACAATACAATACAATGCAGAGTAGTCTTTTTTCGGATATTTAGTGTGTTATTATTAGTGTTGACTTACTGTGATTAAGTTCATTACTACATATATATATATATGTGTGTATGTGTGTGTGTGTCCATCTCCTTCTTACTTTCTTTCTATCTATTAAACACACTCACACACATATATGTCCCTCTCTCTTTATATATATATATATATATATATATATATATATATAAACACAGACATATATATATTCCTCTCCTCTCATACTTTCTTTATTTCTGTCTCTTTATCTGTGTGTGTTTATGTGTGTAAGTGAAAATGAAGTCCTTAATCTCAATAGGTTCTTTCATTCAAATACTGCGATTACACACATATTATCAGCGGATTGTTACCTAATGTCATCACAACTTTCTTACTTGTATATCACACAGTATATATCGTCATTTAATTGCTTAAACTCCAGAATGCCGAAATTTAATATTTGATTTAAAAAATACAACTAATATCCTTAATTATTGTGCTTGTCCAGAATTATTAAGATCTTGGCCAATATCACAAAATGTCTGGGTCGATGAATAGCGAAATCGCTCGATTAGAAACTTATTGACAATTTTTCTATACATTGACCACCGACCAACACTGATTCGTGGGAAAACAAGATCGTTAAAACATTCCTTGTCTAGGACCTTTAATCATACTTGCATTAATTGAAAAAATGCTGATTAAGCACACACACTCACATATGTGTGGAGATATGTGTGTATATGGATTTGTGTGCATTATTAAATGCTTTTCCTAATAGTAAAAATACCAACTCTTTATAATTCGCTACAACATTCATGATAGCCATGCCATTGGTTTTATTTTAAGTCATTGTTTTTCGTCTTCTTAAATATTTTTTATTATTATTTTTCCCTTTAGAAAGATAAGAAACAGAGACGTCCAATAACAGAATCATGGAAATTAAAAGAAAAAACCGTACAAAACCTCATCTTGCGTGTTCTCACGAGATTTTAACTTTAGGAATTTCAAATGTAGAATCGCCTCTAACTCTTTTCTGCGGTTTGGATATCGCGTGACACGAGCAAAGTCACGCTGTTGAGATAGAATTTTTTGCGACAATCTATTTTCAGATATTTTGTACAACTGTTCGTATGCACATACAGTCGTATGTTGCATTACGCACATGTGAATATATAAGAATCAAATATAGAAAACATATATTATTAATTATGCATATAGTTTTATATTTATGAAATTTATGCATATCAATAGATAAATTGTCTAAAGCAAAAACTTACAGATATATTTAATCTCAAATAAAAGTTCACAAAATGGTATATTTGTTTTAATATATCGCTAACACGGAAAGTTGAATAGTGTTCTGATATCGAGTTTTTCTGCTTTTTTAGTTTCGAGGTTTCCATCAGAGGAATATAGTTTCTTTATCGTTTAAGGAGTTGAAAACCTGCTATTTAAGACAATAATGTCAGATGCTTTGTTTTTCGGTATTTGTCTATATTTATTTACATTGTCCGATCTGTTATCCTTATCTATAATACTATATTCATATTCACGACGTTTCGGTTGTTGTACGCTCCGGCCTTCTTCAGAGGAGTAGACTTTCGAACCGAACCCTTTATTTTGTTCCCTGGGGTACATTAGTTTTTTATCCATGAGCCATACTATACACAAATGTCTTAGTTATTTCCCTTTAACTCAACTCTCTAAGTTATTTTTCGCCACTGCTGTAGCAAGGTATTGAGCTAACAACTCTTTGTGCCAAGTCACTGCATCTAACAAAGGCTTTATTTACTGGGCCTTATGCCGAACAATGTAAATAATGTTTTGTTTTTCCCTGCACAACCGATGTACAAAGAAGGTATATATAACCTCATTTTCACTTTTTTGTTATTAAGATTAGTTTTAATATGCAGAGTAGTCTTTTTTGAAAACCCTCACAAACTTGTAGGCTGTATATCATTATAAATATAATATAAATATATATTTAAATAACACATGAAAAACGAAGGAGCTTCTTAAAAATAGTCATCAAGAGCAAACATACTAAGAGCCACACGGGATAGGGAGACGTGGAGAATCATGATCGCCTACGCCCTGAAGGGACAGGGCATATAGAAGAACAAGAACCCTTATCCAAGTTGCATGTTTTCCAGGACGACGCATTAACAATAGGCAAGTTTGATTAACGGGGCACAAATTTGCAATAATATAATTTCACCGACATAATACTTAAACAATATTATTGTCGATGTGTCCATAATTTTTTAAATTTCTGGTAGGATAAATTAGCATTATATAATTACCATAGATTTTTATTCTTTTCTTTTCGATTTAAAGGAAAATTTTTTGTTCAGAATTTCTCAGGTCGTTAAAATAAATATTAAGAACTGAGTACAAAGGCAAACCTTCGATAAGACATAGAATCACATCTAATATCTCTTGAGGGTTAAAGGGAGATAACTCATGACTTCCAATCGTAGCTTTACGCAAGGTATAAGGATGATAAACCCCAGTGATTGAAATAAATGGTTCGGTTCGAAATTCTTAGTACCTGAAGAAGGTCGGAGTGTACAAAGGACGAAACGTCGTACAAGTGGCAACAAAGATGAGGACAATAGTCTGAATAATGTAAATACTGTTGTTCATTTGCTCAGATTACAGCCGCGCGCACGCACATGCATTCACTCTCTCTCTCTCTCTCTCTCTCTCTCTCTCTATCTCTCTCTCACACACACACACACACACATACATACATATATATATATATATATAGGTGTGTGTGTGTGTGTGTAACTAGTGTGGACACAGTGTTCAGTATGGAATGGTAAAAATCTGTTCATTCACACCCTTAGATTGCATTGGGCCATAAATCAGATAGTAATCATTCGAAGTTGTCCATACTACTTGTATTTGCATACACTACTTGTACTTGCATACACGCAATCCTTGACAGTGTTCACACATACTCTATAAATATGGCATACACTAAAAATAACTTTGATCACATATATATATATATATATATATATATATATAGGGAAATGAGAGAAAAAACTGATAAAGGGAGACTATCTATAGCCAATATTCAAGCATGATGCAGTTACTATTTGAATTTCGAACTGAAAATTTTATAAGCTGTTTTTATTGACAAAACTACAGATAAAGTGCAGAAAATCACAATCACCTATACACACACAGATATATATATATATATATATATATATATATATATATATATATGATTGTGATGTTACACTAGCATCACTATCTTTACATACATTGTCACATTATACATGTTAATATGAGAATGTATATATATATACGTGCATCCGCGTGTGGGGCGGTATAGGTATGCATAAAATTGTGGTCTGAATCTCGACTAGGCCGATTAACTTCATGATCGGTTGAATAGCAATGAACGGAGCCCCTTTGTGCACTTTATATTGACGCGTTCAAAGATAGCCCGAAAAAAATCGGAAAGCAAGTTTTTTGTCGTTGTAAATTCAATGTACATTTTTGTCTGATTCTCTTTTCATTTTTTATTTTCATTTTTATTTTTATAATATGCTAAAAGTCAGTTTCAAAATAAAGACGTTATCACAAAGAGATGCATCACGAAAAACTAAAAGTAAAAAAAGAAAGAAAAGAAAGAAAAGAAAGAAAAAAATTAATATAAAAAATAACTAGGAAGACAATGCGAAATGTCTGGAAAGAAACCAGAATACATTTTTAAAAATTTTATTCAATCAATCAAGCAATGCCGAGTGGCTTGAGATATTTTGTAATTAAAAAAATAACTTTCTGGCAATGCTACGTTCAATTTTATATTGAAAGAAAATACCACGACTTACAAATCAAAATATTACAAAGGAAACTTTTTTTTATCACCGTGTGTTAATCGCTTTAAACTCTGCATTTATTAAGTTTGTCTTTTGTGATTTGTTTGTTACTCCTACGAACAAAATAGCACACTTTTTTATCTGGTCTCTTAAAATAAGTTAATAAAATCTATTCTACATGCTGCACACGTGTAGAATATATTTTATACTCAGCAAGCACAAAATGAGTCATTATTAATGCAATTCATTCTCATTTGTTTGAAAAGAGGCAAAACGCTGGAAATATGTGTAGACAGTATGCGATAGAAAAATTGTTTTTTAAGTTGCACAAAAATAAAAATAAAATGAAATTGACATCTCATGAATGAAAAATATGAAATTGACTTTTTAGCATATATATTTACCAAAATAACACAAACATATCTTGAAATACTAAAGAACAAATTTTATTCCACAAAATCGGCATTAGTTTCAACCACGGCCTCCAGGCGAACGCAAAATTCTCTGCATTTCTTCTAGATAGTTACCTTGTTTCCGTTGATGAATACTGCCATCATTGATGCCTTCAGTTCGTCTTTGAAGCTACAAGAAATTTCGTTGCTCTCGCGCTCAACTACGTTCCACACATAATAATCAAGTTGTTTTAATTAGAGGTGATGTGGTCGCAAAACTTGTCTGACAGCCATAACTGGGTTCTCCTGCTTGTGAGGCATATTTCACAGTCCTGTTGTTAGACATAGGCTCTTCCAGCAGCAGTCAATATTTTTACCCAGAGCAGCACTACTCTGAGTCGAGTCTGAGACCCTGCTTGAAATGAATGGAGGCATAACATCATGACTAGTAATCAAGATTAAGCTCATATAATTCTTTCCAAATCCTCTGAGCTGTCATCAGAATGATACCCAAACACTTTGAGATGTTCGGACTGGGGCTTCTGGCGCGAATCTTAAGCAATACAAACTGTGCTTTCAAATTTCGGGCAGAGGGAATTGTGTCATGGTGCTGTTTTCTCACAGCCGAAGCCCAGCTATTCCTACTATAATGTGCAATCGACAAAATCAAAAACAAACACAAAATTGAAAATATAAAATTGTGAATATTTACCGATCGCATAGTGTGTATGTCTGCTTTAAACGGAAATTGATAAACAGACTTCACTGAATTATTGATGCAAAATAAACTTTTGTTAACATTCCAGGAGCTTCTCACAGTTTAATTTTAAAATTTAATCGTATTTTGATTGGATTTAATATGGTGAATGTAATAATGATTAATTTACTAATTGTACTCTCTATATTCTATGAAAGTCAACATAAGTTTTTTTTCTGGTAATAGGTGCAAATAAGGAGTTTATGTCACCATATTACCCCATGGAATAGTGTACTAATCGAACAAAAGATGTATACCTTCTCAATTAATAATTCTTACAGAAGCATATGACCAGAATTAATACATCATTTTTCACCCATCGAAAATCACCTTTTAAACTTTTCCTGAACAATATGCTTTGATCAGATAGACGAAGTGTATCGATTCGCAAAACATACATTAGGTGAAGACCGAATCACCGAATCATTACAAACGTCATTAGGAGTAAGACAAAAAGGAAAGGAGATACATAAAAATAGCGAGAATAGTCTCTTCCAAGATGATGTTCTGTGTGTGTACAAGCACAAAAGTGAAGAAATGGAAATTGTTCACATGAAAATTCGTGCGCCACACCCTATACAAATAGAAAAAAAAACCCTTTTGCTTCTTCTCCAGATTGCTGTGTACAGTTGATGACGCGATTTTTACTGCTGATGACACAAGTGTTCATAGTTGGTATTCGAAGAATCTTGAACTAAAATGAAACATAGTTTGTCAAGCGTCGTAAGAAATAGGAATTAAGATAAACCTTTAAAAATTGGTTTTGGTATATACACAAAATCATCATAAAAAATTTGATTGTGAAATTAACAGCTCTAAACCTTTCTAAAAGCTTTGTTTATGGCTTAATAATAACTAATTTAGTATAGGAAATGTCAAAAACTCTTAGCTATATGCAAATATCAATGTTGGTTTCGATTAAATGAATTTACTTAAATAAAACAAATTTTGTATATATTAAAGTCGTTAATGTCTGCTGTCTTATAAACTGGCGCTACAACTCACAAGTGAGATGATTTACTAATTAACAAAAGACGACACTTAAATGAGTCTACATAAGTCAATATATAAAGGGGGAAGGCGTAATTGGAAAGGAAAGTAATGTCAGGATTAAGATGTTGAATTTTCATTTCCAGACGGTTAGGCAGGAAAACTACAACAACATTAGATAAAGAGATAACTCTTAGTAGACTTACAAAGTCTATTTTCCTGAATATGTGTTTTAAGAGGAACAAAATATAAATTTCAAAAGACCTGTCCGCCTAAATTATATATATATATATATATATATATATATATTAATCGTGTCACCACAAGCAAGGCATTCCACTGCCACTATAGCGCAGGGGGTTAAATAGAGGGATTGGGTATGGGAAATGTCAGAAGGAGGGTGATAGACGACTTAGGATGTACATAGGGAGAGATTTGGAGAGAGTGGGTGTGAGTTAATGTGTTAGGAGGTGTCTATTGACCTTGCATTTAAACTCCTGGAGGTTGTAGCCGTCGGGGAAGCAAGCATGCGAAGGGAATTCCACAGGCGGCAAGTGCAAGGAAGGAAGCTGTTGGAGTAGAAATTGCGGTTACATTTCATCGGTTTCACTGTAAAAGGGTGGGACCTAGTTGCCAATCTAGTATCTCGTGCAAATTCACATCTAGGGGGCACCAGTGATTTAAGTTCGTCAAAGCAGAAGCCATGAAAGTATTTATAGAAGAGGCACAGGGAAGCAACGTCACGCCGGTGAGAGAGATACTGCAGGCGGTCAGCCAAGTCGGTATAAATCACATTACAGATTCTTCGCTGTATTTTGTCAAGAACCCCGAGGAGAATAGAAGGGGCACCCGACCAGATGTGGCAGCAGTACTCAATACACGGGCAGATGGTGGATTTATATAATTGCAGGATAGATTCAGGCGGAAAGAATTTCCGGGCCCTGCACAGAGAGCCGACTTCATAGCTGCGGATTTAGCTATGGATTCGACGTAGTCATTTCACTTGAGGTCCGCTGAGAGTGACAGGCCAAGCAGACGTAGTGTTTTACTCTCTGGGAGGCAAGCATGTTCCATGCTAATGGGAGGGAGGTGCGGTTGTCTGTGGTGGTTAATTGACAGCAGCTTCGTTTTGGAAGAATTGAATTTTACGAGCCATTTCGTACCCCAATCCACCACGGACTGGAGGTTCTTCTCAAGCTCGGAAGCGAGGGTCGCCTTGTCACCTACACCAGATTTTTGATCGAGGCGAGAGTAAACTGTGGTATCATCGGCATACAAGCCTACTGGTGATCTTATGGCATCGGGGAGATCATTGATATAGATTAGAAAGAGCGTAGGACCTAGAATAGAGCCTTGGGTTACACCCGCGTTTGTAGGGTAGATCTGGGAGGCATGTCCGTTTAGTACCACCTTCAGTGTGCGGTTAGAGAGAAATGACCGGATTAAGTCCAACAAAAGTCCAGTTATGCCATAGCTTCGCAGTTTCCGTAGAAGGCCGGCATGCCATACTCTGTCGAATGCTTTAGAGATATCCAAGGTGACGGTTCGGGCTTCACCATTCTTGTCGAGAGCCTGGTATATATATTCGGTGATGGTCGTGAGCATGTCAGCAGTGGACCTGGTGAAGCGGAAGCCATACTGTTTGTCCGAGAGGAGCCCGTGGGCTGTGAGATTCTGAACGACCTTGGCATTGATAATGGCTTCGAACACTTTGCCGAAGATCGGAAGAAGGCTGATGGGGCGGTAATTTGCGGGATCCGATGGTTCACCAGTGTTCTTGAATATTGGAACCACAGAAGAAGACTTCCAACAGGCAGGAAAGCAGGAGGAAGATAGGCAGAGGTTGTAGAGCTTAGAAAGGATAGAGGAGAGTTCAGGGGCACAATTCTTCAAAACTATGACTGGGATTCCATCCCCACCACTCGATTCCATTTGTAAAAATAGTTAATAACTCGTTTACAAATGGATATATTCAAAACTTCTACAATGTAATTGTATTGAACACGCTTTAATACAAATGTGCCCTGGTCTAACCTTATTATGATCAGAAACTACGTAATTAAACAAACAATACATACATACATACATATATATATATATATATATGTATTGAATGTTTTATATATATATACATATATATATATATATATAATTAGAAACTTATCACTATACACGCTTCGAAAAACACCTCCGCGTATATACGTGGAAGGAAAAAATGGTTGTAAAAAAAATACCTAAGCACATGAACATCAGTCAAAGCGATTTGGACCGAGCCAGTACGTATCCCAAAGAAAAAAACCCGAGACTAGTAATCAACCTTCCCTGATGATCCGTTTAGGTGAAACTTTTGTAGGTTTGTTGCCTAACTAGGTTAATTTACTTATATATACATATATATATATATATATATATATATATATATATATATATATATTATGGACTCTCCCGTCGGTTTCGATGTATGAGGGTCTAACCTTAGTAAGACATCCACACAGAGACTTGTTTATAGTGGTGAAGGCATTGTGTAGTACCATCCACACTTTTTAGAACTGCTGATAACAAACAAACGGTGCAGAAATCCGCCACAGATCGCATGAACAACAGACCTCAATTATTTAACCCATAATTGGAGGGAACGGACGGATTAATACCTTTCCCAAGGGTACTAGTGCGCAAGTGAATGCAGTGTGCTCGACCGGAATTGGAACTCGGCTCACCGATTTCCCCCTCCAAGCCGACATCCACCCCATCACAACGTACATCCGTGAACACTAACAGCACCTGGTATTCCCAAGTGGTCACCCACCAAAGTACTGACCAGGCTCAACTTCGGTGATCGAGCGGGAACCGGTGTCTTCAACGTGACATGACCGTTATATATATATATATATATCTGTGTGTGTGTGTGTGTGTGTGTGTGTACAAGAGAGTGAAAGAAATATTCTGTCTCCGTCAAATAAGATGCGGAAAAGCTTTGATAAAATATTTTTTGTGCGACTTGGAAAAGAAAATCTGATTTGGTATGGTGTTATGGCGGAGAAATTATTGGCACCTACGTATATATATACATATATATACGTGTGTGTGTGTGTGTGTGTGTGTGTGTGTGTGTGTGTGTGTGTGTGTGTTTGTTTGTTTTGAAGTCGTTTTAAAAAGCTTACTCTGTTCATTTTCTCAAAGACTTTGCTTTATATAGAGTGTTGCCTTTCACTGCAAAGACGTAACTTATGACTTCGGTAAAACGCGTCACTACTAATTTTATTTTTATTTCAGTATATCTCCATATATATATATATATATATATATATATATATATATATATATATATATAGGTAAGTAGGTAGATGTATGTGTGTGTTCCAATACAGATATGCCCACAAAGTTTTATGTATTTTGTTTAGAAATTTTCTGTTTCGGTCATATATTTATTTTTTCGGTTGTCTACAGTGAACGTCCATGAATTTGACTGCAGCAAATGAGTTTCAATTTCTACATTTACATTAAAGTTTAGAAGAAAACGCATAGAAACCACCTAAACTGCAAACTGCCGATTTGTTTAGTTTTCAACTATGCAATAACAAAATAACTTGATGCCTCAACAGATATTGCTTGCATACCCGCTGGCGATGAAGAAAGTTCAGTTTTGCGAAGGTCACACGGACTCTGGCTTCGGCAAAAGCACTGTTACTAAACAATCAGATTAAAAGGACACAGGGTCAGGTGTACTGATTCTTTAGATACTTTTTTCTATAACCGAAAAGGTGAGGTTCGTTACTAGGCTATTAGAAGAAGGGTTGGCTTAAAAATTATAGGACTGCATGTTTGTTAATATTAGTGTATTGTTTAATTAAGGCTGATTAAAGCTGTTCATCGAAAGACATCAAACGAAAAATAAAGTAAATATAATGAAAAAAAAATGAAAGATAAAAATAATTGTTGCACTCATTTTGTGGCTGACGTTGTTGCATCTCTTCCATTGAAAATGTATAAAGTTTCGTTTCATTTAAAGACACATATTTCATTTTTTTCACCTGTGATTTGATTCCCAGTTAAAATGCTGTTGTTCCAGAATCCTTCTTACCTAAGCTTCAGATTTTTATTTGAATTCACGTAAATCGCTTAGTATAATTAATATATAAAATATATAACGCACATTAATGTATACATGAATACGATCCATCGAATACCACGATTTCTAAATTTTATATAAAAAAAGAATTAAAAGAAATCAGAGAAGACAAAAAAGAAGAAAAATATGAAAGACAGACGCCTACTTAAACAGTAAAAGGCGGTGTTGCATGTCTAAAAAGCAAGGCTGAGCAAATACGTTACTCGGCTACACTCCTCAAAAGGAGACAGCATTCAGACAGCTACTCGAGTTTTACACTACTAAGATCATAAGGCGACCAGTATATATATATATATATATATATATATATATATATATTGAGAGGAAAACTCAACACATACTTAGTGGTTATAAATACAGAATTTATTTTGGCAGTAGTAAGAATACAAACTGCTTCTTTCAGACCGTGGAAAATAAAAAAGAAACACTGTTTTCCACGTTATAGTAAATCTTGCCTTTAGTTCATGTTTGTTTTACAAGGAGTTCTGTTGGTCCCTTCTCAACTGAGAATAAGACAATAATCAAGAGGGTTGCTCTCTAGGGAGTTAGGTGGACAAATGTAAATAGTAATGTTGTCGCATAAATTGTGTTACGCCATGACTGAGAAAAAGTAAACAGTCCACATACACGAACTTTAAAATATTACAAGCCCATAATTTAGAAGTTTCGCCCTATGTGTATGTGTTTGGGGGGGGGGTTGAGAACATACTGCTCTTCCATATTTCTATTGTCCAAAGTCACAGGTATAATCACGTATATGGAAGGCCTGTAATAAGGAGACATAATTTAATCTAAACTACTTTTAGTAGAACTTAGATTTCGGTAAATGAATTGTGAAGGAATGCAAGTACTCATTAATGGAGAGACTATACTAATATTTGAATGTTTGGATGAATTTCAAGAAATGCAAAATTAAAACAGATATAGTCTCGTAATAGGACAAAAAAAGACAGAAATAAACCAAAATTAATGTCCAATCATAAATTGACGAAAAAAGGTTAAAATTCAGAATCGTGTCAAAGGCTAACACAAAAAACAAGGCAATGAAATTAGGTTATATTACTAAACACGTAATAAAAATCACTATCATGAATCCATAACATCTAGTGCAGTTAGTGTGAAGGAACCTAACCTTCTCAAGGCTAGTACGAATTCAGAATTTTCATTTTCTTAGACTGGTTGCTAACCAAGGTTTTAGGGACAATCAGTCCTACTGTTTAGCCATAACTGCGAGGAAGTATGCGATTAATTGCCAAGAATAGTAACTGATCGGCTGGAAGTCGAATTTGTCTTTCGTTTACCTCAATCCGTGCCGCTGTCCATCACTGCTCCACGCTTTCTGAATATTGTTTACTATTTAATGAGAATAGTAGAATGCACATCAGCCATAATATGCTTAATGATGGTCACTTCGTTTTGGCGTAATGGTTAGCAAACTTGTCTCGCTAATTTGTTTACGATTGAATAGTGATTTCGATCCTCAGTGGGTGTGCCATGCTCTTGGCTTAAGCCACATTTGAACTACGGCTAGACTCCCCACTCATAATATGTATAAATTAAAGTAAAATATCATCTATCTTTTAAGATTAGGAAATAGAGAAATTAACAAAATTTTGTGAAAGCTTAGAAACTTTATAAAGATTAATTGTTTGTTAATGTCTACGAAAAACTAGAAGTACTCAACTTGGAAACCAGATCATAGAATACATTAAACAACAAAAATAAGAATAGGCGGACACATATCAAGAAGAGACAACAAATGAATTCAAACGCATTTTGTCTGTTAATCAATCAGTGAACTTAGATTCAAATCTATTAAAAATTCAGTTTGTAATATGCATCTGATGAGAGCATCACGCATGAGACTCCGAGTCGTGTCATCGACGTAGGACAATATATATATTTAGTAATATATATAACTAGCTCTGTTCATATTACATTGTGCACTCTTTTATTAATGCCTGAATAATATTTGTCTATACTTCTGAGATAAGGTAGTATCTTCATTGTTTATACCGTTCAGACTGTTGCCATGTTTACGACATTTCGGTCATTGTACTCTCTACCCTTATCCCGGTACTAGGAAATTTGAATCGAATTTTTTTATTTCGATCACTGAGCTATATAATTCTCATTTCACGTGCGATGCCATTTCTGAATTGCATGTATATTAGTGTTATACATAAGTGTACCCTCACATGTATGTTTAATTATTCACATAGGTCGATATATATATATATATATATATATATATATATATATATATATATATATATTATAAGCAGGTATAGATACATACAGAAAGATGCAGATGCCAGGTTTTTGTAAATGCAATTAATAATTGTAACAAAGGCTTCAAATTTAATTCTGCCTGTTATTCTCATTTGGATGAGTTCGCCAAATGGTTTCGAGCAGCACGTCTTCTGGGGAAGAAATTCCGAAAATTGTTCTAAAGTAGAGGAGGGCTATTCCACCTTGCGTTTCGGACATATCAGAACAATTGCTTAGTATTCAGGAAAGACGCAAAGGGATGAAGAAAAGAAGAAAAAAGAAGCCATTTACTGAAAGCAAACAAAAGATACCTTCTACTGCAAAATGTATTCTGGCGTCGTGCCACACATTTCAATCGCATATCCAAGATAATTCCAAAGAAGGCAAGAGTGTCCGAAATTTCGTTTTAGCGTTTCCCATTTGTCAGTTTAGAGCTCTAGTTTGGCAAAGAGGGTTTATGATAAATAAAAGTAGGTGCGGAGGGTATAAGTAAATAAACTGAACTTATATATAATAAATTGACCTTACATTTCAGAAATTGAGTTTGATTGGTTGAAGATATTATTGCATTTACTCTTTAGATTACGTTTATTTTGAAATAAAATTCACTATTTGAGATTTTATCCTATTAAACAATAAACAATATAAGAAATATGAATTGCTACACACTTTCAGTTTCGTGGATAATGACACTCCTCTAACGGACTTCATTTAATGAGAGTAAGTGAAACAGAGAGTAAATGGTTCCTTGATGCATGATGAGATTTTTGACGTTGAGAAATGGTTACCATAACAACATATTATGAGGGTTCTTCATTTTTGTAGTCTTGTGTCAAGTTTCTTTATGATTGCCATTTAGTAATGTATTTGCTAAAGCTAAATAAATTATTAAATTATTACCTAATCAAATTTTTCTCTCCTTTTCCTCTCTTTCTCAGTCTATCTATCTATCTATCTATCTATCTATCTATCTATCTATCTATCTATCTATCTATCTATCTTACTCTATTTCTCTTTTTCCAGGAGAAAGATAGCTTATTCTACAGCCGAACTTTCAAATGTATTGAAGAATGAGCTCCAGCATGAAGCAGAATGATGCCGCTTGATGTTAAACTCACTGTCTACTTTTACACATGTGAGATTATATAAATTGCAGACATTATGTGTGCTTATTTTTAATAAAAACTGTTCATACTCATGCAGAATCTTTCGCGCATTATTATTATTATTATTTTTTAACCATATCACCCCGAGCAAGGCGGAAACACCACTGAAGCGCAGGGGGCTACGTAGGAGTGAAAAGATTGGAAAAGAGAAAGCCGGAGACCACATCCTAAACAAGGAACAAGGGATGAGCCTCTTCACCTGTTCAATAGACGTGGGTGGAGTGTGAACCGGGCGATAGTGAAATCTATCTACTCCAATTGAAAAAAAAAAGAAAGGAGTGAAAAGATTGGAAAAGAGAAAGCCGGAGACCACATCCTAAACAAGGAACAAGGGATGAGACTCTTCACCTGTTCAATAGACGTGGGTGGAGTGTGAACCGGGCGATAGTGAAGTCTATCTACTCCAATTGAAAAAAAAAAAAAGAAAGGAGTGAAAAGATTGGAAAAGTGAAAGCCGGAGACCACATCCTAAACAAGGAACAAGGGATGAGCCTCTTCACCTGTTCAATAGACGTGGGTGGAGTGTGAACCGGGCGATAGTGAAGTCTATCTACTCCAATTGAAAAAAGAAGAAGAAAGGAGTGAAAAGATTGGAAAAGAGAAAGCCGGAGACCACATCCTAAACAAGGAACAAGGGATGAGCCTCTTCACCTGTTCAATAGACGTGGGTGGAGTGTGAACCGGGCGATAGTGAAGTCTATCTACTCCAATTGAAAAAAAAAGAAAGGAGTGAAAAGATTGGAAAAGAGAAAGCCGGAGACCACATCCTAAACAAGGAACAAATGATGAGCCTCTTCACCTGTTCAATAGACGTGGGTGGAGTGTGAACCGGGCGATAGTGAAGTCTATCTACTCCAATTGAAAAAAAAAGAAGAAAGGAGTGAAAAGATTGGAAAAGAGAAAGCCGGAGACGACATCCTAAACAAGGAACAAGGGATGAGCCTCTTCACCTGTTCAATAGACGTGGGTGGAGTGTGAACCGGGCGATAGTGAAGTCTATCTACTCCAATTGAAAAAAGAAGAAGAAAGGAGTGAAAAGATTGGAAAAGAGAAAGCCGGAGACCACATCCTAAACAAGGAACAAGGGATGAGCCTCTTCACCTGTTCAATAGACGTGGGTGGAGTGTGAACCGGGCGATAGTGAAGTCTATCTACTCCAATTAAAAAAAGAAGAAGAAAGGAGTGAAAAGATTGGAAAAGAGAAAGCCGGAGACCACATCCTAAACAAGGACCAAGGGATGAGCCTCTTCACCTGTTCAATAGATGTGGGTGGAGTGTGAACCGGGCGATAGTGAAGTCTATCTACTCCAATTGAAAAAGAAAGAAAGGAGTGAAAAGATTGGAAAAGAGAAAGCCGGAGACCACATCCTAAACAAGGAACAAAGGATGAGCCTCTTCACCTGTTCAATAGACGTGGGTGGAGTGTGAACCGGGCGATAGTGAAGTCTATCTACTCCAATTGAAAAAAAAAAAGAAAGGAGTGAAAAGATTGGAAAAGTGAAAGCCGGAGACCACATCCTAAACAAGGAACAAGGGATGAGCCTCTTCACCTGTTCAATAGACGTGGGTGGAGTGTGAACCGGGCATTATAATTGAAAGATGTATTAAATGTGCTGTAGCGTTGACGGATGATTTTATTATTCATTTTTCTATGTTCCCATGTACTTTCCATCTCCCTCCACGATCTTTTTCACGAGTATAAATTATTGTAACAAAAAATAACCGCAGAACTGTGTTGCTAAAAAATACAGTAAATTTTCTTCTTGACTTGCATGTAACGGTTGATAGATTGCTTAACTTTCATTCGAACGTGAAAATTATCCAGAATGGAATTTTTTTTATTTTGTAATGTCATGATCATGCTCGTGTTAAAGCATAAAAATCTGCTATTTTTATAAACATTTACGAACGTTACTACTAAATTAATACCTGATTCTAATAATTGACGGTTTCAGGGAACATCGAGAAATAGATAATAAAATCAACTGCCAAAGTTACAGCGTATTTTTTACATCTTTCAATTATAATACGCACAAGATTATTCGTGAGTACGAACAGATACTATTAACAGTAAGCAGACATAATGCTTGCAATTTATTTAATCTAACACACACACACACACACACGCACACATATAGATATATAGTATTCAGTTGTGATAGTTTTTGACGACAATATTTTTTAATGGATTTACGAATAAAATATATTTTCACAAAAATGTTTTTTATCGTAAAGTTCTCAATATCGGGCTGGAGACAAAGTGTTGATAGTTTTAGTGCAAAGACTTTTTCACTTTAACTTAGCAGGTTCATGCCAACTTCGAAGTTTCGTGAAGAAACTACTATGTTGATGTTTACATACATCGGGTCTGTTGTTTTTGGCTGTAGAGTTTCGGTCCTTTTTCCTATTTATAAAGAACTTTGTGTAATTTATATTTTCTGGAATCGGTCTCGCTTGTGATTGGTCGACATTTTTACTATATTTATTATTGTGCAGATGTTGGATTTCTTTTTAATGCTTTATTCATTGCATTTACTGTACGCATGTGTGGTTGTCCGCTTAATTGCTTTGTACAAGTGTACGCTTAATTGCTGTTTTTATTTGGGTTGTTCTTGTTATTTAGGTTGAACTCTTTTATTGGTATGACTTTTGTCTTAACGTGTTAGTGTGTTTGACCTATTAAATTTTTTTTTTCACGTCATGGTTCGGTGTTTGTGTTCTTGTGTACAATTATGTTTGTGCTATTTTTACGTGTGTTTTGCTTTCTTATGGTGGTTGTTATACTGTTTTCTGTTCTTTGTCGTGACTGCATGTTTGTATATTTTTGTTTTTATTTGCTTTGTTTTTGTTGTCATTTATTGTTATTTGTGTATCAAAGTAAATTTTTGTTGTTTACGTTTCAAATTGTCTGGGGTACCCACAGACATGTAGTAAAGGCACGCATTTGCACGTAACAGTTAGAGGATATCACTAACTTCAAACCATTGATACACTTTATTCCTCTGATGGACACTTAGTGCTACTTACGCTATATTCATTTATATCAACCTCTTTATCTTAATCTATTATGTATACGTTTTCCAATTCTAATAAAATTCATACCCGTAAAAAAGATAATTAATTTATACTGTGCTTTTCATAGTATTAGATTGGCGTCAAGGTCTCATGAATATACAGTTCAGTTGGCTAGATGCAACCGTAAGTTCTATGGTAACAGTTACTTTCTCGCCCTTTTCGATTATGAAACTCTCATCATGCTTTTCAGCCAAATTTAAACTCAAAATATTAAAATGAAATCTCAAATATTTTCTACCTTCCCCTGCTTACACACAAGTACTTGTTGAATTCACCATGAATAGGTAATTCCGTATTTGTTTTTTTTTCTAATCTTTCCACTCCAAATAAGGCAGAACCGCCACTCATGTTCAGGGATTTACAGTGTAAGAAACGACTAGGTAGAGGGTAAATTGAAGAAAATAAAAGATGGCAGTTGACATTGTATTTATATTTTTGGAGATTGTAGCTATCAGGGAAGAAAGGGAGTTTCACAGGCTGGAATTGCGGGAAAAACTGTTGGAATAGAAGTGGCGGTTACATTTAACTATTTCAATGGTAAAAGGGTTGAACCTAGATGCCAATCTAGGATAACGCTTAAATTCATGTGAACGGAGCACTTGGGAAAATACTCATCAGAGCATTTACCATAAAAATATTTGTATAAAAGACAGAGAGAAGCCACTTCCCGTCGGTGTGAAAGTGACCGATGTCGCAACGTCAAGTCAAGACAGATTAAATTTCAGGTCATTCTTTGGATTCTATCGTGATCTTCCAGCACCCTAAATGTTCAAAATGGTTTCTGGATAAAATACATCTGCCCCGAATCTGAAACTCAAACTTTCTAGCAGTAGATGCCGCTTTAGCTTGAATTTTCCAATTCTTCCAAACCCTCTTACGCATTTAATGCCTTGATTGAGATGAAATCTACTAAAAACAGATTAGATATACATTTCCAACATAATCAACTGAGCTTTCGTTATATTGTTTAATTGCAAAATAAAGTTTTAAGTGACTACACTCCCAAAGGTTTGATTGCAAAGACCTTACGAAGAGTATCTCAATTCGATATGTCAAAAATTGACATAATTGCATCCATTAAAATTAATGCACGTGTAGAGTAAGATTTAAATCGTAATGTAAATCTGATGAGCCGGGTTCAACTTTTTGTCGACCTGCATGCGTTTCTTTATGCAGACTTTTACTTGGGAGAGGTTCGATTCCAGTCTCGTCGCCCCTGTAAATATGGTCTACATAGAAAAGTAGTTTATTTAACTTTGGCTAGAAAAACACTAAATATAAACTCGATTACTTGTTGGATGGACAACTCCATCCTGTAAATATCTACTTGCTAGGGAAACCACATGAGCAGTGACTTTATTATCCTCGGGGAGAGGTAAGTAGTCAACTAAAAAAAGTAAACACATATGACTTCACTTCAGAGATATGTTCACCAATGTTCCAATCGGAAAACAGCAGAGACAATTATTTACATGGTTTGGACTGTTGCTGTCATCGTTACTGTTTTATTCATGACGTTTCGGTCGCTATACGCTCCGACGTTCTTCGGGTGACTGGAAATTTCGATTGCTAGGGTAGATTGTTCCCAAGTGCTGGAGATAAATGGTTTATAAGCTGGAATAAATTTTTCAAAATTTCATGAATCGGAACAGAGGGGACAACAGCTGAAATGTGGTGAATATGGGCACAACAGTCCGAAGAATGTAAATAATGCAAACAACGATAGAGGCAAGTAGAAAACTTTCATAATTTATGTCCGAGTATTTATATTAAAACAAAAACCGACTTCATCCTGGTTTATTTTACTAGGTTTGAGGAAATTCGGTCGTATATTTCCTGGAGCAAATATCATAGAGCTGCCTGCTGTTGGAAATAGTAGAAAAGAATTTGCAGACTGATGCTTGACATTCGTTTTATAACTTATAGAAATTTTAATTCGGTATATATTTTTGTCTATATAATTTTTCATAATGCATTTACATCGTTTTAAAAAGTTTGCTTTGATTATACGATTCACAGTAGAGTTTAAAAAAATGCAGATTGTGAAAACAAAGTACAGGAATACACAGTTCTTCAAAGATTTAATCGTTTCAATAGATCATGCGTTGAAATATCTCTTTGATGGTTTTATTCCGATGTCACCATGACAACGAGATCAAGAGAAAAAGAAATCGAGCATCCGTAATGTCAAAAGAATATGCTTATGTTCTACAAAACCCGATTGTGTGTTAATTGTGTATATCCGTGTGATTTTATTTCTTTCTGTTATAATTTAATAGTGAAGAAAGAATAAGGTTTATGAAATATATAACTGTTTACATGCATGAAAGAAAGTGTAAATCTTAATCCCTCAAACTCTCTTTACACGCACACAAACATAGAGAGTGAGAGAGAGAAGGAGAGAAAGAGAGAGAAATAGGGAGAGAGAAAGAGAAAAAAAGAGAAAGGAAGTGAGAGACGCATAAATATACACGTATATGTATACATATTGTTTGAAATTTGATATCGTCATATATCATTTGCAGATATAAACAGTGTGAGAATTAACACTGCATGGATACTAGCAATTTCTGGTCTGAAAAAAAGCATTAGACCATCACGGTCACCATAAATAATATATATATATATATATATATATATATATATATTCAACAGCGCATTAAAAAGCACCGTTATATCTATAGTAACATTAGAAAGCTCTTTAGAATCAACGAAAAATAATCCATAAATCCAATAGACAAATAAGACAAAATCATTGAATTATTGAAGCCATCTACATCAGACAAAAGCATTCGTGCATCAATACAAATAATTATAGTCTCCTACTGAGAATTCCTTAGTACATATACAAACAATATCGTCAACGCATATGAATAAAACAATCTATAGTCACGCGTGGCGGGATAGCTTTTCAGTGTTTCGGATCTATTTGATCCAATTTAATATATATATATATATATATATATATATATTGTCTTTTTAATTTGTTCTCACTGCATTAAAATATTTTATTTTCCCTTTTCTCATATTCTTTCAGACAGTGACTTCCTGCCTTATAGTGGATCGTGGCCTTGCTTGGGGGGAAACTATTAAAATGAATATATATATATATATATATATATATATATATATATGTGTGTGTGTGTGTGTGTGTGTGTGTGTGTGTGTGTGTGTGTGTTTATGTATATGCGAGTGTGTCATTATAATAATAAAGAAAAAGAGAAAAGAAATAGTTTACATTCACACGCGGTATATACGTGGTAAGTGAAAAGTAACTCCTTATTTATGAATGGCCAGAGCCAGTAGTCCTGACATAACACCTTGTAACATTGTAACTGCGGTTGGTCAAAGAAGCAAGACTTTGGAAAAAAATTAAAGGCCGAATAAAAGAAGTTATGTTATCCATACCACAAATGTCATTGCTTAAATCAGTTGACAATATTCTTGGGCGTCTCAAGAAACTGCTAGCAAAATTTGATGCTCAAATGCGAATTCTGAATAAAACCACATGCTGAATGCATTGAAAATTTATAGTAAATGAGTATTTTAAAATGGGTAATTACATTTTGATACCCCTGTATTTGCACAGTAACTTTAATAACGCATAGAACATTACACATACAGACACACAGACACACAGACACACACACACACACACACACACACACATATATATATATATATATATATATATATATGTGTGTAAACTTAACAAATTATACAAAAATTTACGAAATTGGTGTTAACTGAAACATTTATATAAATTAATTTGTTTTGGCATTATTTTAAATGAGTACTATATATTATTTATAATGGATAATTCAACATCCATTAAAAAAAATTTTTAAAACACACACACAGACACACACACTTACTCTCTCTCTCTCTCTAACACACACACACACACACACACACACATATATATATATATATATGAAGCGGTTTTAGTTATATATAATATTCTTATATATATATATATATATATATATATATATATATATAAGAATATTGTAATCTCAGTTACGGAGGGATCAATAGTTAAAATGACTTTGACAGCCTGCTTCCAACCGGTTAAAACCATTATGCAATCATTAGGTGCATATTTTGAATATGAAATATGCACCTGATGATTACATAACGCGTGAAATATGTACATTTTTTAATATATATATATAATACAGAGCTGTTTATACATTAAGCACTGCTTTATTAACACCTGAAAAATAATACTATGTATATATGTGCACCCTCATATGTACATTTTTTAATTTATGTTCCTATATATATATATATATATATATATATATATATATATATATAACAGTACTAAAACCGCTTCAACCACCACTCTCTTTTGTAAGAAGGATGGCTAGAAAACATGTAGAATTAACGACAAAACTTCTTAAAGTCGGAGTAAATGTACACATCTTGTTGGGATATTTTTGCAGAAGCCTCCATGTTTATAGTACGCGATAACTCCGTAACTGCTTAGCACTGGGTATAGTTTCAGGGACACAGAGGAGTCTTTTATGTCGAGCACAGACGTGTATCAGTGCTTTTTATATGTGTGGAGATTTCGTCGAAAATCTCACGGCGATGGTGCAGTAGTGACCTGTGCAGATTTAACCGGTTGTAATCAGGCTGTCACAAATCCTTTTAACTATTCACCCTTCAGTGACTAAGATTAGTGTTCTTTGAAACACTTAGGCGTCGAAGGTTGTAGAAAGTATAAGTTATTTAAAAAATGTTTTAAATGAAAGTTTCTGCTTACGTTTGGAATATGGAAGGACTAAGTTTATTCCGTTTTCGTTGGAATATCAATGAGAGAATAGATTTCTGAGATGACGGAAATAAGGAACAGAACTCTTCTGAACATTTGATATGTAAACAGGCTTAAAAGATTACGACTGTGGAAAAAGTGTAATAGCGTGGCGGACATGTTGCCGACTTTCAACCGATATGGTTGGTTACTGAATTTTAAACGTAATTATATGTCTTCAGCTTCAGATAAAATCAATTGTTGGTTATTCTGCTATAAAATATACTGTTGGTAATTCTATAAATTCGTATTGATGGTCATTTTGCTATAGATAGGTATTGTTGGTCATTTTACAATATAAAATGGATTACTGATATTTTACGATAAAAATGCTATTTTAGCGGCTTATCAAGTTTTTATGGATTATTTAATACCGAAACTTAATTTTCTTGGGAGCATTAGTAACTTTTTTTTCATAAATGTATTTTTTTACAAAAATGTATTCCTAGTTATATCTTTTTTTTTTACAAAAATGTATTCCTAGTTATATCTTTTTTCCCCAAAAGTATATTCTTGGTAGTATATTTTATTTAATATTTTACAAAATTGGTAATATTTACAAAAACATTACCAATTTTGTAAAATAGTTACAATTACTATTATGTGTTACAAAAATGTATTACTGGTAAGGTCTTAATATAACAACACATTATTGGTATATTGGTATTTTTATTATTAATATAAAATTATTTTTTATTTTCATGGTGTTTTGACTCCAGTTTGTGGGACTATTCGGCCATAGCTGGTAGCCTAACATATGCTATCATCCAAGGTCACGGTAGACTAGCGAACAGCAAGAAAATCTCAAAATTAAAGGCTGTCGGATGTAGTATATCGTCATACCAAGGACGGGTGAGCAGGTAGACGTTAATGATCTGATATCTTTCTAAAAATATTGGTAAAAATATCTCAAGAGTAAAGTTCCTCATGCTTTTTTTAATAATATGGTCGTATTAATATTGATGATAACAAAGATACAAGCAACGACTGAAAAGTTCCTGGCCAAAAGAAGAACGTCTTTAAAAACTGATATTTAGCCAGTGATGGTTGATAACTTTTTAGCAATGTCTGATACAATAATACTATTATTATGAAGCTAAAAATAATGTTGGTGTAACTTACATTTCTGTAAATTATAAACGCCATTTCATATGCGTGATGTATTATGAGGATAATTTAAGTAAGCCCCGAGTAAAATTTATATCTGTATGGCGCTATAAGGAAACATGAAAGATTGAAAATATTGCTGGCTCGTTCAATCACGTATAGCTTACGGCCATATCACTTTGAATCATCGGTTCCCGTAATGTCTCCGAAGTTAAGCAATGTCATGCCTGGGGAGTATCTAGATGAGTAATCGTTTGGAAATATCAGGTGATACAAGCTTAGATATGCGGCTGGCGTAATGGATAATGGTAAGAAATTGTTAATCGAGAGACATGTTCTAATTTCATTTGGATTCGTTACGTGAAAATACTCTTACAAAAAGTATAAATCCACGTATTTCCCCAATTATAGATTAATTAGTCAGACTTGTAACGCAAAATCATTATTATATTAAAAAAATTAAAATCTATCTATATTTATATTTAATATATATAATTTAATTTAATATATTTATATTTAAATGACTTGCAAAGTGTTGAAAATCCATAAAAAAGGAAATAATAAATCAATCATGCATTACAGTAGATTTTAGTCTCGTCAAATTTAGTCTCGTATCATTTCTCCGCTAGTTTATTAGCTTATTGCTCTGGTTTTTAGTTTTTTAGTTTTTTTAATTTTATATGACAGTTTTGATGTCTGCATGTTTTTTTTCTGGGTATGAAAGGAGTAACACTTTTATTTTTATTTTTCTCTTCTTAGCAATTTTGTTATATTCAATTCTCAAACTTTTTTCCTTTATTATGATGGATGGTTACACTAATAATGTGGAGCCTTGCTCGAACTTTAGTTTGGATTCCTGTTTATTTCAGACTGCATTTGAACGTCGTATACATGACCCATCGGTAAATATGCTGAAAGAATGATCGAATCCTTGCACAGCTACAGGTAGTACTTGAACCCCCACCTCTCTGATATATCCTTACAAGAGACAGATCAGATCAAATATGAAGTATGACTGCCATATCTGTGCTGGCGACTTCCAATTCACATTTGTGGGCGATTTATTATTTTTATTTCTACGTTTTTCACCAAAACAAAAAGTCGCAAGCTTCCTAAAACAAATATGTAACTACATTCTTCAAAACCAACAATGTCAAATATTACAGCTAAATCTTGCCTTGCCACGTACACAGAATCGAATATCACTTAAACCCTTTGCATTCCAATAGTAAAAAGAAAGTTAAACATACACAGCTTTTTACCGAGAACAACTATTTTGTAGAATGGACTCCTGATCACTATAACGTTAAACTTTTTTTTTCTTTTCTTTTTTAATCGTTTCACCCCGAGCAAGGCGGAAACGCCACTGATGTGCAGGGGGCTACATAAGTGTAAAAAGATTAATTAGAAAAGAGTGAGGAGTACAAGCTAGTTAGAAAGGAACAATAGAAAGCTGAGAAAGCAGGTGCGATGACAGATACATAGGTGGAGAGAAAGGGGAAGTTATACGGGGGTGGGGAGAGAGCTACAATCCAGTGGTTAGTAGATGAGTATTGACATTGCATTTAAATTTCTGGAGGTTGTAGCCGTCAGGAAAGCAAGAATACGGGAGCGAGTTCCACAGGCGGGAAGTGCGAGAGAAGAAACTGCAGGAGTAGAATTGTCGTCTGCATTTGGCTAACCTGACTGTGAATGGGTGGGACCCAGTTGCCAGTCTGGTTGCACGAGTAAGCACCTGTTGAGGAGGCATCAGTGACTTAAGTTCTTCTGAGCAGAAGCCATGAAAGTATTTATAGAAAAGACAAATGGAGGCCACATTTCGACGATGGGGAAGTGGCTGCAGTCGAGCCGCCAGATCAGTACCTATCACATTACAGACTCTCCTTTGGAGCCTGTCAAGAACGCTGAGGAGAACGGCAGTGGCACCAGACCATAAATGGCAGCAGTACTCCATGCACGGACGGATGGTTGACTTGTATATATGCAGGATGGATTTAGGTGGAAAAAACATCCTGGATCGACATAGTGACCCAAACTTCTTAGCAGTAGATTTTGATATGGATTCAATATAGTGGTTCCATTTGAAGTCTGAGGACAGAGTAAGTCCGAGGAGGCGTAGTGTGTTACTCTCCGGGAGAATCGCTTGGTCCATGCTTATGGGAGGCAGGAGAGGTTGCCTGTAATGTTTGACAGACAACAGCTTGGTCTTAGATGAATTGAAGTTGACAAGCCACTTCTTGCCCCAGTTCACCACAGAGTGTAGATTCCGTTCATGGTCAGCAGCGAGATTATGTGTGTCCGCCACGACAGGTTTCTTACTGGTGCGGGAGTATATTGTAGTGTCATCTGCGTAGATGCCTACTTGGGACTTGATCTCATCTGGGAGGTCGTTGATGAAAATAAGGAAGAGCGTCGGGCCCAGGATAGAGCCCTGTGGGACACCAGCATTCGGGCTGTAGGACGAAGAAGCACGCCCATTCAGAACGACCTTCATTTTGCGGTTATTTAAGAAAGATTGGATTAGGTCAAGCAGGCGATCGGTAATACCATAACCGCGTAGCTTGCATAGGAGGCCAGAGTGCCAAACCCTGTCGAAAGCCTTGGAGATGTCCAGAGCAACTGCGCGAGCCTCGGCAGACTCATAAAGGGCCTGTAGTATGTACTCCGTTACGGTTGTTAGCAGGTCGGCCGTGGACCTTGCAAAGCGGAATCTATATTGCCTGTCGGAGAACAGTTTGTGGGCGGTGAGATGATGAACTATTTCAGCATTGATTATAGCCTCGAATACTTTCTCGAATATCGGTAGAAGACTGATAGGTCGATAGTTGGATGGGTCCGAGGGTTCACCACAATTCTTAAATACAGGAACGACTGAAGAGAAATTCCAGCATGCAGGAAAGCAGGAAGCAGAAAGGCAGTAGTTAAATAGTTTAGAGAGGACAGGGGAAAGTTCAGGAGCACACCTCTTAAGGACTATCACCGGGATCCCGTCGTCTCCACACGCCTTATGGGGGTCGAATTTTGAAATTACTCTGGATACTACTGTCGGGGTAATATATACGTCGTGCAGTTTGGCCTCAGTTCTAATAGGGAAGTCGGGTGGGTGTACTCCGGACGAGTCGAATGTGGAGTTGGATGAGAATCTGTGGGCAAAGCACTCAGCTTTGTCCGCAGATGACGTGAGAACCTCAAATCCATGGATTAAAGCAGGTATTGAGGATTTCCTATTGTTGAGCACTCGTTTACAAATCCTCCAGCAGTCCTTGGAGCCGAACTTGCGGTCAGCTATGTGCTGTCGCATTCTCTCAGCAAACAACTCTTTGGCGTCATTTAGGGTTCTCTTGAACTCATTGCGAGCAGGCGCCTATTGTGATCAGTTGACTGTCTCCGGAATAGACGGAAGTAATGGTTCCTGTGGGCAATGGCGGCTGAGCAGGCCGGAGTGAACCACGGAGAGGAATGAGTTTTTAAGCAATACTTCCTGGTGGGTATGAAGGCATCAATGCCAGCTTTCACCCATGACGAGACCTCAGAGGCACAGTCATCAACTGATATGTCGAACACTTTTCCCCAAGGGACATCGCAGAGGAAATCGCGAAAGGCATCCCAGTCAGCTTTTTGGTAGAGGTAGGAGGTCCTATAGGTAGGGGGCTCCTGGGGGGGGGGGGGAGTGAGATTGGAAAGAAATACTGAGGGAGACTACAGCGTGGTCGGAGTTGCCGAGAGGGCAAAGCTGCGAGACTTGACACGCGTCAGGCGCAGAGGTGAAACATATATCTAGTAGTGAGGAATGGCCCGAGGGAGTGCTTAGGAAGCGAGTGGGAAAGTCCACCACTTGCGTAAGGGATTCGGAAACAGCAAACTTCATGGCGTGAATGCCCGCTGGATCAGTAACGGCGTTTTCAAGCCACTCAGAGCATTGAGGTCTCCAAATACAAATATGTGGGCGAATGGGTGATAGGAAATAGCCTTATTTATGTCGTCAGCAATGCTATCTAGTAGGGAGCAGTCAGGAGAGGAGGGAGAACGGTAAAGAAAGAATAGGTAACTAACCGAACTGAGGAGATACAGGCGGAGACATATGTATTGGTGGTCAGTAGATTCGAGTGAAGTCACCCTAGGTATGGGGAGGTGTTCGCTGACATAGACACCCAGCCCATCATGTGGACAGTGGAATCCTCCCTTAAAAGGGGAAGATAACCAGGGATGAAGAGGTCAGAGGAGGGAATAGCTGAGTTGAGGTTAGTTTCGCAGAGCGCAAGAATGTCAGGGGACTTTTCATGCAGGAACGCTTCTACACTAGGAAAGTTAGTACGAATGCCCCGGATATTAGTGAAGGAAAGGTTAATGGGTTTAGGTGGTTTGGATTTAACTGGTTTAGGGTCATTTCTGATTTGTTTAGTCATGATTCTGTTTGTAGAAATGGACCTAGGGTAGAGGATACAGGCGGTCATTATCCACGATCTGTGCTGGGAAAGAAACTGGCTAGCGCTGCAACAAGGTGTAAGTGTGAACAATTATATTTCCTACGTATCCTAATAATATATGTTTAATTCATTCTAATACGTCCACAGAACAAACTCCTTCAGTAAGCCTTTATTTTGAGGGGCTATTAAGCCGTGCATTGTGTGATTATTTTCGGCTTGCGTGTCGGTTCCAGTTCTTTACATTTAGTTTTATCAAGATTATCGTGAAAGCTTGTTGCATTAGGGGAGGCACGAGTTCCTCTCTTCTCCTGGTTTTGGAATACTAGCAGCGTAGACTGAGTGCTATATCCTCGGGTGGAAAGCAGTCAAAGGGATGGAAATTGCTGAATTCCAAACCATGAAGAAAAAACAAGGAGAATGCATAGTAATTCACAGATAATAAAGAAATGGCAGCTGTAGAGAGCTATGAATGTATCGAATGGCATGACATTAAAAATAACTGACACACAGTTATGGCAAACTTCTTTTTAGTTATATGTAGTTTTATTACACCAATCTTTTAAAACCAAAATATTTTTATCCCTTTTTAACTGTTTAATTAATTCTAAGCATTCTCTGGCATACGATAACTTAATAAACAGTTTACTGGCTTTAATTACAACCATCTATATATTTAACATTATACTATAATTTTTTCTATCTATTACCTTCCTTATTTTAGATTGAAACTAATAGAATATTAATTGTTTTCATGTTAATGGATGCGTTGAAATTATAGAATGTTTTCGTTTTTTAACTGAAACGAAAGGACAGTAAAGTAAAATATTCAGAATCGTTTCGCTTGCCAATTTTAACCAGAGCGATCGTTCACTTTAAAATGCTGACAAAGTCAATTAAAGAATACATTAGTAGAAAGAGAGTTATGCCCATATTTCTATGGGAATGGAGAGTAGAAAAGCGAAAAAGAAAGTAAGCAAAATGTACCTTAAAACATATACTAAATTAAAATACAATATAAACTTGAGACCCTTTAGAGACTCCCGTAAATATTTTGGCGTGACACACACGGAAAAATATTAACGTTAGGCCTTCACAAGAACATTTCTGAACAGTTATAGCGCTAGAAATATTACTAAGTTGGATAGGTTTACATGGGTCCGAACGCATAACCGTCAAATAGGCCATCGTGTTTCAAAAAGTACTGGGAACTTAAAAATATCCTTTTACCAAATATAGCCTAATTAGCCTAATTAAGCTTAGCCTAATTAGACAACTAAATTATATTATCTGAACTTTACATCGTTTTCGAAAGTAACACAAACATCCAATTAAGCTACAATTATAAACTATGACTCGTAAAAGATAAATTTTCAGTGAGACATGTTAGAAAATTTCATCTAAAATCCAGAACATAGGAATTTTGAACAAAATAGTCTCAACATACAGCCAAAAATGACGTAGGCTTGTCAGTTTAAAATGACGCCAGAAAGAGATGCGATTATTTCTCATTCTTTATCGCGTATATTCCCTTTAAGGTTTACTTTCTCTTCTGAGAAACTATTTTATGTTTTATTCGACCGTCACATTTTATTTCTTTTCTTTTTGCTTTTATTGTAGAAAGACGACTGTTTTGATCGGTATTATTAATATTATCAGAAATATAGGTAAAAATATGATGAGGGAAAAGATGGATGCTGAGAGGTTTTCAGATGGCATGTTCGCATGAGAAGTGTACTGTGACCTTTTAGTCTACCTCTGATGAGCACGTTTCTCATCAGTTCACGCACACAAGCATTCATGAACTGAACACTGACAAAAGCTAAGCATAATTTATGGAGGAAACACCGGTCAGCCGTATACACAGTGGTACACAGGTAGAGACAGAGAGAGACAGAGAAAGACAGAGAGAGACAGAGAAAGAGAGAGAAATAGAAAGAAAGAAAGTGAAAGAGAGAAAGAGAGAGAAAGAGAGAGAGATACTATGCGCATATACACAGCTGCCGTTTCCAACAGATTGTAGATGCATTTGTTTCCGAGGGACATATTGTAGAGATATCATTTGAATAATATTAAGTGGAGAAGGCTGATGGAGGATCTGAAATAATTTATAGACTAGAGAAAATAGAAAAACCTAGAAGATATGACTGGGTTTTGAAAATAATACATTTCTATGACACGATGAATACATAAAAGAATTCATATATTCAGTTGAAAATAAAATAAAATTCATTGTTGGTAATGGCTAAAGTACAGCCGAAATCACTTGGATAAATAAAAGATTCGAACACTTTTTATATAATCTAAGTACCGAAAAGAAAAAAAGAAAATCACATGAAAAAAAAAAAAAAACACAATTAAGATCAGAGTCATTTTTAACGAAACTTACATAAAAGAGAGATTGCTGCCTATATATATATATATATATATATATATAATATGTATGTATGTATATATACACACACAGATTGCAATGTATAAATTGTAGTCTAAATTATAGAAAATTGAAAATGAATCTAATTTTTATAAATAAATTTTCAACATTGTAGGCTGTGGCAATGAAAATGTGAAGTGGAAATATGTATATTTACATTCCCATTTCAGGGACAACGATTTTGTCGGTATCATTAATTGCGTGGCCGTACAGGAAGAATCGGTCTGGCTTGACGTCTTCCTTCGTACTCGTGATTTTGACAGTAAGATGAACATGATTTGCCTTTTCATTTTCTGTATGGATTTGATATGGTACCATTTTAATGATCATTTAATACGGCACTATTCTAATTATCACTTCGTAGGGTACAATTTTAATGATCATAATGTATCTCAAATAATAATGAATATGCCAGAATTAACGAATGACAATTAAGATAACGTTAAGTCATCCTTTCAATGATGCCAAGTTCCAATTTATTTCACGTGTTTTCAAATTACAAGATTACTCTTTAAAAATATGATTTCTGACTGTGTTTTACACATAATTGCAAGACAACAGACACTAATATCCAATGAAAACACGCATGCACACACACACAAACACACACCACGTACACACACACACACACACACACACACACACACACACACACACACACACACACACACACAAATTGCCAGATGCTATTCAAAGTTTCAGAGGCCGTAAAATTCTTACGTAAACGGCTTGCCTACAACTCGTCCAATGGTTCTCATAACTCACTGCTCACAAAGGGTAGCGGTAAACGACATAATTTTGTGCGTGCTGTGCAGATTCACCCAAATTGTGTGTAGCGTCATGTATGTAATTAGTGGAAATATCATTTAAATGTTTGTGAAAATGAAAAATAGAATTTCCTACATATATATGATTGTAAATCAGAAATATATGCGTTTGTAAAAATTATAAGGAACGTGTCAATCGGTTTCACACACATACACACGCACGCCCCCGCACTCACCTGAACAAGATCTTAAAAAATACCCTCGAAAAAAAATGAAATTACACGAACTGCAAAAGATATTGTATGTTATTGAAGGTTGTCGTTAAAATAAAAGACATCCAAATTGAAGAATATAAATTAAAGAGATATTTGATAAATCAGCGGTGGTTTAATAAAAATCAACAGACAACTTGCAATGTGGAGAAAAATATATGAAGCACGAAAAACAAAAAAAAGTAAGAAAAAAAAAAGGAAATGTAAATAAATAGTAAAAAAACAATATACGACTAAGAAAATTACTTTTTAAAATTTAGGATAAAGAAGAGAATGAATGAGAAATAAAGAAAATTAAAAAAAAACAAGATTAAAAACGAAAATGACTGATTAAAAAAGAAATTTAATAATAAAAAAATCAAAAAGAGAAAAATAGAAAATTCGAAAATAAGAATAAAGATGAAAAATAAAATAATTATAAAAAGCAAAGAAAGAAGGCAGAAATTATAAAAAAAAATGGTACAAATAAAAAAAAAATATAAGAAAAAGAAAAAAGAATGAAAAAAATGACGTGGATGGAACGATCTTCACGTGGGAACAGTGCTGTGGTTGCCGTGGAAACCAATATTTGCGCACCACTTGATCATAATGTTCGCTATCGGCCTTATGCTGCCAATAGTCACTAATAGTTATGGTGGCAGGGAATTCTTCGAAGACATAAAGGAGAGACTCCTACTCTTACGAATCTAAATGCACTCTCCCTGATATGGTAAGTCATAAATGCCACCTCATTATTTTTATATGTCTGTTTACCATCAAGATATTTCTGAGAACACTTTGTCGCAAAAAGAATTGCCTTCACTCTGCTGTGAGAAAACACAACTACTACCAGTGTGAACAACTTTATCTTATCTCAACGCTGATACAACTATTTTCTAAGGATAAAAATATATATGTGAATATTGTTGACAGTAACTGCTATGAAATGTTTAAGATAATCATGAAGAATATTTGTGCCATTATCTTAATGGAGATAGTGAAATTAGCCGTTTCCTGAGACATAAATGTCGAATATTGATCAAACTGTTAACGTAACTGTCAGTTGAAATTTGTGAAATATTATTTTAGAACAGTTTTTCTGTAAAATAAGTTTCTCTGATGCAGGAAATGTTGTCGATTTTTGTAAAATTGATGGAATTTCCTTTCTGATGTTTTATCTAAAGTTGTGTTGAATATCAAAATCTTCATTATATCTTTATTTAATCTTCGAGCTACTTATGAGTTTTAGTTGTAGCTGAAAATACTCAAGTGGTGCCTTTTCTGCGAATTCTTAATGATTCTGTATCGAGATGAGATATAATGAAGGATTGTCTTCTTGAAAACTTACCATGTTCATTCCGGTGAATCCATTTTGTGTCATTATTCAACTGAAAAAAATTACAAGTTAGTGATATTTTAGACGTATTTTGAATAGATTATCATCTAGCGGATCTGCGTTGTGATGCAGTGAATATCGGCTCGGAATGAGAAATCGGAGAGCCGAGTTCGAATTCTAGTTGATTTCGTTGTATTCATTTACACACAAATATCATTGGAAAAGTATGAATTCATCTTTTCTTTCCATGGGTTATTTAACCCATGGAAGGAAGAGATGGGTTCTATAACAGTGGATGGCAAATACTCTACTACAGAAAGTATTGGAAGCCTACTGCGTGAAAGTCTTCTGCAAGTCAGTCATATCTCTTTCGAAACATAATCACCCAAGCGTGTATCACGTATGGCACTTAACTGACTGACTCCCATTTATATGAGTCTAGAGTAAACGATGCTATTAGAGAAAATGATGCAATTTCTTAAGTTAATATTTTCGTTTTGTTTCATCTTGCTATGTTAGACAAATACGCTTCCGGATGACTATTCTATATACTATTTCTTAAAATTAATCCATACATTGAAGTGTTTACTAATTTCTCATTCTGAATGTTTCGCGTATAATGTGTTCAGGGAAGGTGCCATCACTACATTCATTACAATTCCGCACCAGAGTTTCTGTTTTAGAAAGTTATAAGTTTTGATTGTAATCGAGTTGGAATTTTGAAATCGAAAGTATTGAAAATAGATATTAAAGCAATCTTTATTCATACCAAATTCCCGTACAAACAATAGCAATTGAAATCAAACAAATAATGCTATGATCACGTTATAGCATAAAACCCATCAAATATTGTTTTGCTTCTTTAAATAAACAATTTTTTATTTAAATTTTCAAAATGTAATAAAATTTTATAGCAAGATAATAATAATAATAATAATAATAATAATAATAATAATAATAACGCGATTGAAATTACAACGAGAATGACGTGTTTTTCTGATGTTCTTGAAAACGTAACGTTTTTTTCCGAATGAAATTTTGTTTTACTATTTTAGTGTAAACATGAATTTTCCTTCGTATATTATTTAATTTATGTGTTTATTTTTTAAATCATCCTAAATAGATTTATCAACTAGTTTTCTTATTATTCATATTTTCCTTAGTTCTCAATATTTCAAAATATTTTTTAAACTATGAGAATTTCTTCAAAACAAAAAATAAAATACAACAGGAAAAAATACGATGAAAAACAGTTTGATACAATTTCTATGATATTCTTTCATAGAAAGAATACGAATTTGTTTATTTATTTTTATGTATTTATTTATTGATAACCTTATTTTCGACGACTTTAATGAAAAAAATAGCTGAATAATATACAGTAGGAGAACAAATTAGTATTTTTAAATTTCACAGCAGTAATAAACTTAAACGTATGTCAACTTTTTCTTTTCCATTAATTTTCTTTTTCTTTTTCTTTACAATTATTTTTGTTACAAGGACTAAGTGATGGTAGTAACAATATTCTTTTAACGAAATACTCTGTAGTGTTGTTTCTTTTTGTTTGGTTGAACGGCTGTTACGTCCAAGTTTTTTTTTAACTAGAGTCTTTCTCTTTGAATTTTTTCTAACGAAATGTTTTTACTATTTTAACATAAACATGGATTTTTCTTCGTGTATTATTTAATTTATCTGTTTCTTCTTTAAATGATCCTAATAGATTCATCAACTAGTTTTATTATTGTTCATATTCCCCTTAGTTGTCGATTTCTCGAAGTAATTTTTCTTTAAAACTATAACTTTTTTAAAAACCAAAACAAAACAGCAGGAAAAATACGATGAAAACCAGTTTAATACAATTTCTACGATATTCTTTCTGAGAAAGAATACGTATTTATTTATTCATTTTATTTATTTAATTATTGAATTATTTTTCTTTTGATAACCCTGCTATTTTTGACGACTTTAATGAAAAATAACAGATTATACAGTGGACGAAGAAATTATTATTTTGAATTTCACAGCAGTAATAAACTAAAACGTATGTCAAATTTTTCTTCTCCATGATTTTTTATTTCATTTTATTTTTTCTTAATTATTTTTGTTACAAGAACTAGTGATGATAGCAACAATTTTTTTAACATAATACTCTAGTGTAATAATGTTTTGTTTCATTGAGCGGCTGTTAGATCAATTTTTTTAACCAGCGTCTTTCTCTTTTAATTCCAATCGCGTCTCTGTCAACTGTCGCTTGGCAACGCATTTAGAAGAAGGAAAACTCCGAACAACAACCTCAACTCAATGTATTATTCGTGCCGATGAGTTAATGGCTACTGCGTTATGAGGTCACAAACAATCTCCTACAGGCTTCGGAACCCTGTTGGTAAAAGACCGTTACCCAACGTTCCGGGCGACTTTCGGTGGACTTTTAGACCCGTGCGTCACTCGTGGGAAACATATGAAAATTACAAATAGAAATAAAAAGTCTAGTATGGCTCTTCTATTAAATAAACAGGGAGCCCGTCCTTCAGGAGGGAACCTACCCGAGGTCGAAAAATCTACCTTAGAAACAAACTTCTACACAAAGAATGAACCTTCAGGTCCCCAATACCAGAAGAATACTAATGATGGCCCTGAAAATTCTCCAGCTAGATTTATAACCGTATATTTAAAGAAAGAAAAATAAACTGATCTGGTGAGGAGTACAAAGTCGTTATGACTGCATTTCATGAAGCGTTACTCAAACCTCAAAAAAACATCCCTCGCCAAACATATTACATTTGGCGAGAAAAGGTTGGACAAACAAATAGAAAGTACTCTGACGAAAATAAATTAACCAATGTACGAAGGTACATCATACCAAATAACCAATTGAAAGTGGCTAAAATTAACGAGATAAAAAGAATTGCAACCAGAATAGACGAATCAACAATATCTGAAAGGGAACTGGAATCAGAAATAAAACGTAGTAACATTACACAAGCCAGAAGTCATAATGTAGAAACCGTGATGCGCACAAATCACTGCTGTAAGTTCAGAAGTGTTAGAAAGGTGTGATCTGAGTCAGTTACAAGACGACAATAAAACAAGTTCAAAACACATTGAACAGAATTATTTTACGGAAAACAAGAAAAGTATACAAGAAGCCAAGGAAGAAATCAAGAACCATATAAGTTAGATGCAAAATATTGCAATGGAGGAACGAAAGCAACTCCCAAAATTACAATCAACAAAGCATAACCTCGAAACTGTTAAGCTCTACAGTGCAGCACACAAATTAATTTTGGATAAAGAAGACACTCACATAAATCTCAATGAAGCAATATATGCATCAGCAATAGCAGCAACAAAAGTTGAACATGAAGTTAAAAACAATGCAGTCTCGCAGGCATGAAGATCCACCTTAGAAAAGAAAAAGAAAAAGAAATCAAACACCTTAGAAGTAAATTATCAGTACTTGATGAACTGACAAGAAGAATAAATGTAAGAACTGGAAAAGGCAGAAGATTCAAAATAAAATACAATATTAGAAATGAAAATGAAGTCACACCAACTAAGGAAAAAATAGAGCAAACAATACAACTGAAGGCTAAAATAATAAGACGCTCTGAGAAAAGATCAAGATTCTGCAGACAAAACACTATTTTTCCGATGCAAATAAATTTTACAGAGAACTAGGTAAAAAAAGGAATTGAAGTGAGAGTCCTTACCAAAATTGATGAAGTTATACAGTTCTGGAAAAAATATGGGCTTGCTCTAAAGAACATAACAAAGACGTAGACTGGATTGCGCAAGAGATAGATCGAATGAAAATAAACCAGAAAAAAACATGGGCTGGAATCACAGAAGAGGATATTAAATGTAAACTGAAAAAAGCACACAATTGGAAATTTCCATAAATAGATAAAATTCCTAACTTTTGGCTATATTATTTAAATACAGCACATAAAAATCTAGCCAAAGAACTTCAAGAAAGGGTGAACGATCCCAGTAAAATTCCTGCATTTCTTCTACCCAAGAATAGTGACACAAATAACCCGAAAAACTACAAACCAATTACATGCCCTCCGACAACATACAAACTATTAATATCTACTTTAAAAAAACAGACGTGTTTCTTCTTGGAAAAAATGGCATATTACCGCTTGAATAAATAGGGTGCAAAAGTGGCTGTTACAGATGTAAAGACCAATTACTTATTAACAGGATGATCTTAGAAAACAGTTCCAATGCAAAGAAAAATCTTAGTACTGCCTGGATAGATTATTGTAAAGCATTTGATAGTGTACCACATTCCTGGATCTTAAAGCCTTTAAATATGTACAAGGTATCACCCGTCATCATCAATTTCATCAAACAATGTATGTCAATATGGCAAATAACCCTTTACATCAATCATATAAATGGAACCTATAAATCTGGTAAAATAAACATCAAATGAGGTATATTTCAAGGTGACTCTCTGTATCCATTACTACTTTGCATATCATTAACAGCATTAACCAGTCAACTTAACAAGAAAGAATGTGGTTATAAAATAGTTCAAAAGAAAATAAACCATCTATTTTACATGGATGACGTAAAGTTGTATGCTAAGTATGATAACGAGCTTGAAGTTCTTCTGCAAACTGTAAAATACTTTAGTGAAGATATTGGAATGAAATTCAATTTGAATAAATGTACTAAAGCTACAGTCTTACGAGGATCGCTACAACAAACATCCTCAATTAGTTTAGACCCTGCTGTAACAATAAAAGATTTAGAACGAGAAGAAGCTTATAAATACCTAGATGTAAATGAGAGTGAAAACATTAAGCATAAAAAATGAAAGAAATAGTGCGTAAAGAGTACTATAGAAGGCTACAACTGATATTAAAAACTGAATTGAATTCTCAGAACAGAATTATTGCCATTAATATCCTTGCCAACCCAGTGGCGCAATATAGTTTCAACATCTTAAACTGGACTCTAAACGGCATCCGACAAATTGATTCTAAAACAAGAAAACATATTCCTAAGCATAAGATGCATCATCCAAAGGCTGATGTAGACCGCCTATACATATTCGGTAAAGAAGTTGGAAGAGGTCTTATTCAGCTAGAATTGTCATACAAGACAACAACTATTGGCTTACTAACATACATAGAAACAACAAAGGACTGGATGATACAATTAGTCAAACAACATGAAAATAGAAAGAAAAAATATTCAATAATTAAAGAAGGCACTAAATACAAACAAGATTTACATTTAGTAGATTCTGCAGACAAGCAAAGCCGAAGTCAAGAACCAACTTATGCGGCCAAAACATGTAAAAGAAAGCCAAGGATAAAGCTCCTGAACAGATGAAACATCGCTGGCAAGACAAACCTCTGCATGGCTAATATCCAGACGGTGCTAATATATCCAATGTTGATAAAGTTAATACTCGTCGATGGTTACGTGCATCTGGATTAAAGTCTGAGACTGAAGGCTTTATTCTTGCAGCACAAGACCAAAGTCTTTTCACTAGGAACGTACAGGCAAATATTGAACATGATGGTGTGGATTCGAGGTGCGGGTTCTGTGATTGATGCCAGGAAACAATAGATAATCTGATCTCAGGGTGTTCTGTGCTTGCCTCAAATGAATGTAGAGGTCCTCACGATAGAGTGGGACTGTGTTTACATTGGATGGTGTGAAAACGCCGTGGAAATTATGTAGACAAGCACTTGTGTGAGCATCACCCAGTGCCATTTGCAGAGGTAGCGGATGTCAACATTCTATGGGATTGCGCCATCTACGCAAACGGAGGGATTGAGGCAAGTGGGCCGGACATTGTTAGTATGAACTAGAAGGAGAGGGCTTGCCCATTAATTGATATGGCTTGTCCAGCAGATTGTAACATTTCAACCAAGGAATTCGAAAAATTGTCAAAATAAAAGACCTGAAAATTGAAATAGAAGAGGTGTGAAAATTGAAAGCAAGAGTCGTGCCGTTGATGGTCGGTGTACTTGGAGTGTAGGAAATGGAACAGAACAGCACATTGAGGGGATCCCTGGAGGCCCCGGCTTGAGAGATATGCAGGAGATTGTCTTGTTGGGTGCATCCCACACGATAGGGAGAGCTTTATCTGTGTGACGATGGGGATGTTAGGGGAGATAGAAAAAAACATGAAATTGAGCAATAACAACACACTACGACCTGCCCTAGTTCTTATCGCATACATGGTAGGTAGTCCGACCATAGCAGAAATCGAAATATGATGAAAAATGAAATAATAATAATAATTCAAACAGATCTAGATAAACTTTACAGGGAAATTCGAAAATCATTTATATATTAAAAATCAACCATTTATTTAAAAAGTGCCAAATGTTTGGGAGACTATTTGAAGCAGCACAGAGGTACATAAACCCAATCTAGAACTGATGTAACGAGAAGAAAAAATGAGGAGTAAAGCTCTGCAAGAATGTGAAAATATTAGCAAGAATAATATTAGCCAAGCTCTAAACCCCCAGACGGAAATACTCCGGAAATGACACGTTAATCGACTTTTGGTTCTATAAACTATAATCAATCTATATAACCCTTGCACAAACTTTATCACTGCTAATTAAGTGTCTCAATAAAACCTCAGAATGGATCACTGAAGCTATTACATCTACCAAAAACGAGTAAAAGAGATGATCGAAAATGTTAGGCCAGTATTTTTGTCTACCACATATAAATTGATCACATCTATCCTGATGAGATGTATTACTCCTTTCGTGATGGAAAAACATTCCTCTGGAATACAGGATGTGTCGGAGAGTTTCATATGGTTGCAAAGATGAACTATTGATAAATGATCCTGGAAGAATTCAGGAAAGGGGTAGAAATCTAAGTACAGCTTTGATAGATTACCGTAAAAACATTGATAGTGAGCCACACTTTTGCTTCCTTAAGGCTTTGGGAATGTGCAAAGTCTCTTCGGTGATAGTAAATTTCTTTAAACCACATTGTGCATAAACCACACCAAAGGCAACTCCACTTGCAATCTCCTGAATATCCGACGATGAATCTTTCAAGAAGATGTCCTGTTACCCCTTCTGCTTTGTTTGTCGTTAATCCCCCTTTCGCATGAACTAAACAGTAATATTTATGGATACAAAGTAAAAAAAGAAACTATTTCATAACTTACTCTACATGGATGATCTCAAATATTTTGCCAACAAAGACGTTTTACTAAAGGGTCTCTTCAAAATTGTAAAATGTTTCAGTTACCATATTTATATGGTTTATGATAAATGTACATGATAAATGGTTTATGATAAATGTACATGATAAATGGTTTATGATAAATGTATATGATAAATGGTTTATGATAAATGTACATGATAAATGGTTTATGATAAATGTACATGATAAATGGTTTATGATAAATGTACATGATAAATGGTTTATGATAAATGTACATGATAAATGGTTTATGATAAATGTACAAAAGTAACATTCAAGAAAGTGAGAATTACAGAAACAGACTCAATAGATATAGATTTTGTCACAAATTTTAAGAAACTGGCACAAGAAGCCTATAGGCCCGTAAGAATTATCGAAGGAAATGGAATACTGCCTACCCTAATGAAGGAGAAAATAAGAAAAGAATACGGGTGCGTCTGGTAAAAAATACCGAGTTGAATAGAAATGGTGCAATGCAGATTAAACATCCTTAACTAGACAGTAGCTGACATGAAGCGAATAGAAAGCAAAATGAGAAAGCTTTTCATTTGTCACCACATGCATCATCGTAAGATGTCAAATGAAGATCTTCAAAAAACTACCAAAATGAAGATCTTCAAAAAACTCCCAAAACAAAAGAACATAATCGAAATCTCAAAAACGTGACACATATGGGCATCAAAAATTCCAGTTGTAATTGGAGCCCTTGGACTGATTTGAAATGATTCCTATATGCTCATTGAAGCGAATCCTGAAAAACAAGGCCTCAAAGATATACAAAAAGATTTACTCAAAGTATACGAAAAGCATTAGCTTTGATGATCGTTTAAATGTGCCCAGATCTGAAAGAGAGACAGAATGATTTCAACTAGAACTGGTTTATAAAACTATAACAATAGGTATTCAAAGCTACGTAAAAACTACAGATGATAATCTATGTAAAAAATATGAAAAAAAGTAAGAAATCTATTTAGTAATAAAAGAAATAAAGAAGTTCAAAATAGAATTTCAAATGTGTGAAGAAATGCAAGTAAAACATAATACAACTACTGCAGCAGTAATCACTTTAAAATAGAGAGCAGAGGCAAATTCAATGTGCGAGATACTGAAACGATGGCAAGATAAAACTCTTCGTGGCCAATATTTTCTCCCTACCCAACAAGCTGTAAACAAACTCCATACCAATCAGTGGCTACGTTGTATATGATTAAATGCTGAAAACTAAGGTTTGGTTCTTGCTACACTGTACTAATGTTTGCTAACTAGAAATCTCCGTGTAGACACACTGAAAAAAGGTGTTAGCTCAAAATACAGGATCAGTGAAAAATATCCAGACAAAAATGGTCATCTTTCGTCAGGCTGCATGGTAATGCCATCCACTGAATATAAAATCCGGCAGAATAAAGTAAGCCAATATCTGCATTGGAAAATATATAGATTTTACGGAAAGGAAACTGCAAGAAATTGGTATGAACACCCCGCTCATTCTGTTACAGAGATAAAACTTTTAACTATTTTATGGAACTTTACACATAGACATCCCAATCAAGGCTTATCGCTATCACATTGCGATCAGAGAACGTAAAAAAACAATAAAACTGACACGGCAGTTTTTGCATACTGTGATTGTTATTTGAAGATCTTCAAAAAAACTACCAAAACAAAAGAACTTAATCGAAATCTCAAAAATGTGACACATATGGACATCTAAAATTCCAGTTGTAATTGGAGCCCTTGGACTGATTCGAAATGATTCCTATATGCTCATTGAAGCGAATCCTGATAGACAAGGCCTTAAAGATATACAAAAGGATTTATTCAAAGCTTACGAAGAACATTAGCTATGTAAAATATGTGTGATCTTAGGTTGTAGTTTTTCTTTTGTCTTCCTTAAAAATGCTTAATAAAAATATCGTTTCCATTTCTGTAATTTGGTCTCTGGTTGGGACCTGGAAACAGATAAAATTACATCAGAAAGCAACGAAAATAATAATAATAATAATAATAATAATAATAATAATAATAATAATGGTTACGTGCATCTGGATGGTTACGTGCATCTGGATTAAAGTCCGAAACTGAAGGCTTTATTCTTGCAGCACAAGACCAAAGTCTTTTCACGAGAAACTTTCAGGCAAATATTATGCATAATAATATGGACCCAAAATGCAGGTTTTGTGATAAACACCAAGAAACAATAGACCATCTAATCTCAGGCAGTTCTGTACTTGCCCCAAACGAATATAAAAATCGCCACGATAGAGTTGGGCAATATTTACATTGGGCAATATGCAAACATTATGGAAAAGCTGTAGGCAAACACTGGTATAAACATCACCCAGCACCGGTTACAGAAATAGAAGATGTAACCATTCTATGGGATTACACCATCTACACAGACAGAAAAATTGAAGCAAACAGGCCAGACATTATTGTTAAAAACCAGAAGGAGAAAACTTGTCTATTAATTGATATGGCTTGTCCAGCGGATTGTAACATAGCAATCAAGGAATTTGAAAAACTGTCAAAATATAAAGACCTGGAAATTGAAATAAGAAAAATGTGGAAATTGAAAACAAGAGTTGTGCCAGTGATAGTAGGTGCACTTGGAATGATAAAAAATGGAACAAAACAACACATTGAAAGAATCCCTGGAAACCCCAGCTTAAGAGATATACAAAAAATTGTCTTATTAAGTACAGCCCACACACTAAGGAAAACTTTATCTATGTAATGCTGGAGATGATGGGGAAGATAGAAAAACATGAAATAGAGCCATAACAACACGCTACTACCTGCCTTAGGTCACCCCGCAGACTTGGTTGGTAGTGAGACCAAAGCAGAAATCGAAATATGATGAAAAATGACATAATAATAATGATAATAATAATAAGTCTTTTCACTAGGGACTTAATACATAATTATGTGGATCTAAAAAGCAGGTTCTGTGATAAACAGCAAGAAACAATAGACCATCTAATTTCAGGTTGTTCTGTACTTGCTCCAAATGAATATAAAAATCATCACGATAGAGTGGGACAATATTTACATTGGACAATGTGCAAACACTATGAAAAATCTGTAAAGAAACACTGGTTTGAACATCACATATTACCGGTTAAAGAAATAAAAGATGTCACCATTCTATGGGATTACACCATCTCCACAGACAGAAAAATTGAAGCGAATAGCCCGGACATTATTGCTAAAGACCAGAAAGAAAAAAACTTGCCTATTAATTCATATAGCTTGTAACGTACCAACCAAGGAATTAAAAAAACTGTCAAAATAAAAGACCTGGAAATTGAAATAGAAAAAATGTGAAAATTGAAAATATGAGTCGTACCAGTGATAGTAGGTGCACTTGGAATGATAAAAAATGGAACAAAACAACACATTGAAAGAATCCCTGGAAATCCCAGCTTAAGAGATATACAAAACATTGTCTTATTAAGTACAGCCCACACACTAAGGAGAACTTTGTCTATGTAACGCTAGGGATGATAGGGGAGATAGAAAAAACATGAAATTGAGCCATAAAAAGATGCCACATCCTGCCTTAGGTCTTCCCGCAGACTTGGTTGGTAGTGCGACTATAGCAGAAATCGAACTATGATGAAAAATGACAGCAAATAATAATAATCATCGATATTTAAAGATAGATAGAGTTTGTTGACAAACAAAAAAATAGGCGAACAAATTTTCAAAATTTGAAACACCAGATATCATTCTAGTAAAACTTTTTGCAGTGGGTACACTTTAAATGCCAATAGATGAATTTAAAAACCGGCTGGTTAAAACTGGGATTGTGGTTCGAACTGAGAATCTTAAGAAAACAAAACTGCTTTAGTAGGCATTAAATCTGGGAAATGTTTTACTAATTTAAATAGATGGAGAACAGCACGTAACCATAGTCATTTGTTATAACATGTTAAATGACAACAAATAATAGGGTTAAAAATAATGATATTACTACTACTACTACTTCTACTACTACTACTACTAATAATAATAATAATAATAATAATAAGAAGAAGAAGAAGAAGAAGAAGATGATGAAGAAGAAGAAATGAAGAATCTATGTAAAATATGTGAGCTGACGTTTTTTTAGATACAAAAGTATCAGTGGAAAGTTTAATGAAGCCATTTCTGATGAAAGGAAATCTGTATATAACAGAAATCAAAAGAAAATAATAATAATAATAATAATAATAATAATAATAATAATAATAATAATAATAATCATAATAATAATGCTGAAAATTTTTATTGAACAATAAAATTCGAATACAAAAAAGTGTCCACGTGTTAAATCCTGAATGTCCAAGCAGATTTGCTTTTAGGCACGGTGGACCCTTAAGGATGTGGGCGATCATTACTGCCCACATTATTAGTAATGTTTGTTTTTTCCTATTCCTCGTACTCTTTATTCTGATATCAATTTACGCCAAATCGTTAGGTACGTAACTCATTATGTTCCAATGCCCTTTGGCCTTTAATATGTCTTGTGAGAGTCCAGTTCTTAAGGCTATATTTCTGATCATGTTTCCAAGAAATATCAAATTATTCTTTTTAATACTATATATATGTATCCAGTTTATTTTCAATCCCCTTTAAGTTTCTCCGTTACTCACATGCTCTGGCCAAGGTATTATTATCTAACTTATGTAGAGACAAATCTCGTTTGCTCAAATTTCTGACTGCTATGAAATTATACAATGTTCAATCCCATATTTTGAACTCTGATACGTGTTAAAAATAAGGAAAAAAGATGAGATAAAACAAACAAGGAAATATAAACCATTTAAGACAGCGATTTTATTATCTTGTATGAGAAAACTTGTAAGAATGGAGTATTTACTAACCATGAATTTTCTGCATACATTTTTAATATAAAGATGTTTTTAGTTAATTATGTTTTTACGGCTTACATTTTAATTAAAACCTGAAAATACCTTTTCATTTTATGAATTTCGGCAAAATTAACGCGTAATCGAAAGTGTAAATCCCAAATTAGAGATGCCACAAAAATTTGTGTATCTAGGAATTATTGTAACAGAGGACAAAAACTGCGTATTGGAATAGCGAAAGATGCCTTCCAAAAGCTAAGCAAAGTATTTATCCTGAAAAATTTACTTAGAAGCAAAAATAATAGTACTGAACTCTTACGTAATATCATTTCTTCTATATGGCAGTGAATGTTGGGCAATCTCCTCACTAATGAAAAAGAGACTTGATGAGACGTCCAAAGATGGATTCTAAGAATATTATATACTTAAGATTTGAGGAACGACGAAGTTTTAGAGAACGGGGAAACAAATTAGACATTTATACTTAACATCAGAAAAAACATAGTTGAAATTTATCTGGTATATATAGAGTAAATAGGATTTGGAAAATTGACGCAGGACATAGCAGACAGGAAGAACAAAGGAAAGTCGAACATAACCTACCTAACGGGGTTGTTTAACTGGACGGTAGAACAAGGTTTAGTAGAGATAAAAAAGAGATAATTTAATAAGAGCTACAAAGAAAGGAAAGTGAGGAGAGCCAAATTCGTAACGTTCTGAAGGGACACTGTAGATAGAAGAAGAATAATTTGAGCCAATGTGCTTTTAACGATTAATAATAAATCCTTCCATCATTTATTTCTGATACGCTCGTAACATCGTAAATTGGGAGATATCAATTGTCTGTATCATTTAATAAATATTTCGTAGCACCCATAATCATGTTCCGTTCGAATTCTTCTAATTCACGTTACCTTTCCATAAGCAGCCTAGCCTATGTTCAGACTGAGATATTAGACGTTAGAACACAACTAGTACAGTTTTGTCTATTGTCATGATATCAAGTTATGATGCCATCTCTTCTTCTGTGTGCCCTCAGGACCTGTGTGATCAATGCTCTCTAGAAATTTATATCCCTTTTAACCCTTAGTAATGTTTCCCCCTTTGTTAGGCGTCTCACCATCTAGTCACATAAGATCCTCATATAGCTGACTCGCTATCTCCCCCAAATGTTTTCCCTCTGTATGCCCTGTGAGTGAAAAAGTTATCCAGACCTTCCTTTCTTACAGCTATTTTTCCACAGACAAAACATTCTGATCAGTATTTCATTGGTAATATGTAAGCTCAACTCAATCAGTTTCTTCGCATAAATCACTGCTTAGTGGAACCAAATTCAAAGAGGATGAAAACTACAAATTTTTCATGTTTATATGTTATAGGTTTTCATAACGTGAGCCATTTTTGAACAATTGATATTCATTATTTATTTTGATTTGATTTTTATAGGATGCAATTTTGTATCTATCAATGACAATTTCCTTTGTATTTTTCATTTAAAATTTGATTTTCATTTTATTTTTCTTTGAGAAAACGTGAAAATTCTTTAGCATTTTGAGTATTTCTATAATAATACTTAGCTGTTTTTATATGAATAGCACTATGGTCTGAATATTTTCGAGAGTAATTACCGTGTGAATTAAATAGCGAAACCCCATGTTTGTATGGACGCATTGAATCCTTTACTAATTCGACAACTTCGAAATTAAATTCCATCATTGTCTAGTTTGGCTCTAATAGGTTCATCTGTCGTCCGGTTAACACATCTCCCTAGTTTTTTGAACAAGTAGAGAATTTATCCTTTATTTCCGGTTTTGGATTGTATTTTTGATTCCTTCTAAAGTCTGCTCATTCTCTTTAACTCACAGTAGCCTCCGTGGCAGTAAAGCCTTTCTTGGGAGTGAATTGGGTCATCCTACACCATTCGTATATCTTCCGCCAAAACGCAAAGAAGCGAAACAGGAACTACTTGTCGGGCTACATTTTCGCAATTATTTCTTTATTTGATATTTGTTTCACTTTTATGGAGACAACAATTCTAGACGTGATTTCCTGTTCGTATACATGTATACTATAACACATACACGCGCGCGCGCGCACACACACACACACACACACACACACACACACACACACACACATATATATATATATATATATATATATATATATAAATTAGCAAGTATTCATCTTATCCTACCTTCAACTATAGCACGACCCAGAGTTTCGTGCACAGCGCAAGCATCAGGCGTATATTATGAACTAACCGATCTGGGATTTGAATTTCTGGTTCTCGAGTTCTTCATCATGTTGCATATTATAATAATGGGATGCTGGTTTTTAAGTATACAATTTAATTTGAACTAAAATTTAAACATGAAATCGGAAAGCAAAATTTAAACATGAAATCGGAAAGCAAAATCTCAAAAGTTCAATTGAAGGGTAGAATATTTTAGATCAGAGTTTATAAGTTTTAAGTCTATGGGACTACGAGAGTTACTTGTTTTTAATTTAAGGGAAAACAAAATAAATTAATAATAATAATGTAAATATATCTCCATAGAAGAATTGATATCAATATTAAACAGGTCAACGTGTTTGAGCAGATATTTATTTCTATGTTTGCATGTAATCATCAATTCACTTCTTTTGTTTATTAAATTATTGTTATTTAAGTGTTTTACGACATTTTGAAAGAAGCTTAAATTATATCTATTTTCTTTTTCATTACTAAATTTGTTTTTTGCGATGATATATTAGATAATAATTGCGTTGTTGTTGTTTTTAAATTGCCAGAAATATTTTGAAAGGTTAGTGTTTTGACTGTATTTACTCTTGCTTAATATCATTTGAGGAGTAGCAGTATTTCTATTGTTTTTAGCTGATACAAACATGCGTGTGTGTGTGAGCATATACAGAGCATAGTCTTTCCAGAATCACAGTATGAATCACGAAACTTTTGCCGTTTTTTTTAACATGTTGATACAGCATTGTCTATTTTCTCTTATGTTTCTAGTGTAAGATTTGTCTTTCGAAGAAGCTTTAATCTATTCCATGAATAAAATCTGTCATTCACGCCGACTGTTCTTTACAATTTTTCTCTCTTCGTGCCTTTTTAATTAGCGTGATTGAAGTCTCAAAGTCAAAAATTACTATAATGCTTCCAGCATATGTTACTTCGCACTCGTCTTAACTTTCTAACACATTTAGTAATAGATCTCAGCATACACACATTTCCTGATTCTCTCTTTCTCTTCTTCTGCTCTTTTCCTTCTCAATCTTGTTGTCGTGGATCGCACGCCACTCATTTCCTTTGAGTCCTATTACTGTTTTCATCGTCTTAATCCAATTCAGTATCGCTTTAGCTCTGCTTCTAGCCAGCCCCCATGTGTTTTTACATCCAGCACAACCACTTTCACAATGTGGTGATGCTAGCTAAATTAATGCCTGTATTTCCGTCACATTTGTTTTGTTTCTCTCGGTTTTAACCTTTCCAAGGACTCGCCAGTTCAGTTAAGGCATCCAATTCTGTGCCGCCAATTAATATGTCGTGAGTGGGCACAACTCAGACGTATTAATTGTTCGACTGGGTGCTGTTGACCCAAAGGTTAGGAAAACCATAATGACAGGAGACAAATTCCAATAAATCATGCTGTATGTGTGTGTATTTTTGTAAATGTCTGTGACAAAGGAAAAACCAATAACTTTGATGTTCAAAGGATAAAGCAATAACCGTAAAAAAGATGCAGACCGGTAATTAGAATCATTTATGCAGTGTGAAAAATAGAACGTAATTTAAGGAAAGGTGAGAACAAGGAAGATTATTCATTTGTCGTAATTAGACCAAAAGTCTCTACTTATCCTTTTTAAGAGAAAAGGAAAATTGACTTAGTACATTTATTAACTAGAATAAACGATATTTATCTCAAGGTCACATGACTCTGTGGATAAAGGCGTTGGCTGAATCCATTGACTTGACCCAGAGTTGTGAGTTCAATAGATGACATCAGTAGAGTTAAATAGAGATAACTAAGATATGACACAAGGAACGCGAACAGTCTACCTTAATGATCAAAATAGAAGTTTCGGTTCAAAATTCCAAACTCCTGAAGAAGGTCGAAGTGTATAATGGCCGAAACGTCGTGAATATGATAATGAAGATGACAATAACAAACCGAAAAATGTAAATAGAATAAATGACAACTTTTTCTTTTAAGATTTTAAATCAAGACTGTCTGTGTTCTTAGATAATCCATGAAGATAATCATGGGTAAATCTGATATTTGTCGATAGTTATTTACACCACGACTAAAAGCGAACTGGAAGTGTTTTTTCTGCAAATTAATGGAAACCTTTTTTCGATGTTACAATCCTAGCGTCTGAATTATGGCGAATTTGAGAATATACAATTTTATTTGCGTCGATGTAAAGAATTGTAATCACTCGAGTATTTTTCATATAGTTCTGCCTTTTAATCATTATTTGAAATAAACGAGAATATTCAAGAAATTTCATTTCGGATGTCATAGAAGAAACAAATTTGAAGCAACTCTTTTTCTCACTCACCCTTTTTTACACACACTCTCACTTTCTCTGTTTATTCAGATTAAAGAAAAAAGAAAATATTTTATCCATAACATATTGTTTGCATATTCTTTATTTGTAATTATCTGGCACCAATCTACAAATTTCGAAGATTAGTAGTTTTCACCAAAATTGATAGACATCACTCGCTTTAAAATTGATATGTGAAGACGGTTGTATGCAACTGACAGTTTTGATATTCCTGATTGGGTTTGGTGCGATGGATAACATCCATATCAAAATCTCGATATAATACGGCTATTTAAGATGATACAGGATTTCAGGTTAAATTTTCGTAGAAGTTTGATAGGATGGACGGAATAAGCTCAAGTGCGGATTATTTTATGTTTAATTTCTTAATCTCAGATATTACATTTATTATAACTGTTGTAGACACTGAAACATTTGAAGAGTTTAGTATTTACTAATTTTAAATCCGCAAATTTTATAAAGGAGTCGTCGTAGGTACCATCACTGTTTTCATTCCAATTTGAGATCATAGGTTCTGTTATGGAATGAAGGTCACTTATCTTATTTTAAATTCAAGTGACTTCAGAATATCGCTTGAGTTTTTGCTTCTCCTGGCCTCCTTTCCACACTATATACGGTGCGATGAGGAACTTGCCTAAATTTTGTTTTTTTAATATCCAGTATGCGCGTTGTCGGATTTTGATTGTGTCGATTGCACAGAATATAAGGGCAGGTTGAGCCCCGTCTGTGAGAGTAACAGCACCATGACTCAATTTACGCAACCAAAAATTTGAAAAGGACATGGTGTACTGCTTGACATTCGCGCCGGAATTACAACACGCACATTTCAGAATGTATAGGTACCAACCTGAAGACAGTGTTGTGAATTAAGAAAAACTTGGATAATATGTCCAGTCAAAATCATTGTGTTTAGACTGATCACATAGCGACGACGAAATTATGTCTCCTTTCACCTACGCAAAGTATCTCAGACTCAACATCGAAGCCTACATCAATTGGCATGAAGAGTTAGTGCTGCAATGTGTCAAGAGGGTGACGGCTGGAAGACTTTATATCAAGCAACAGCACTCAGTTCCATCCCGCACAAGTAGAAGAATACAGTCACGGCTGTCAGACACTTTCATCATTTAAATCATTCCTTACATCTGGACATCTAACTCTCCAGACTACAACCGCCTTGATTATTATGTGCAGAGCACAGTTGAGCGAGAGACTAATAAAATTGTAACACCAAAAATGAATTAAAACAAGAATTATGTCAGCATTCACTAACTTAAACAAGCGGGTCGCCCAGAAGAGATGAAAGAGATTCTGAAGTAGTCTGGAGTTCGCGGTTGAAGCCAATGATGATTTTATTTAATAAATTTACTCATTAGCATTTCAAGATATTTCTATGTAATTTTGATAAATATATCTGTTAAAATGACATGTCAGTGTTATTTTCATTTTTGCGTAATTTAGGCGACAATATATCTATCGCACGCTGTATGTCCCATAAATTACAGATCACAATATCAGTTTTCTAGTTGTTTCTATCTTTATTAAGGCATCCTCGATATGTCTATGGGATTCTTCGTATCCATCTATAGAACAATATCATTCACTCTTCGAGTCACGTCTTTATTTGTAAGAAAATTGCTCAGAATTCACAGTAATATAGATAAAGATAAAATATAAATATCATGATAAGTTTTATAATTTTAAGGTATGTCACATATAAGGGTTAAAGTGTCCAACATCAAGGATAGTATGTTTGTAAATATTAAAGTGGATATTGACGTCAACACCCAGAAATGTCAGTTTGTTTCTTGCTAAAAGCAATCGCTATTGTCTGACGATTGCGTTTATCATGAAATAGACTGTCGCATATATATATATATATATATATATATATATATATATATATATAAGGGTTATGATATTTGTAAAATTATTTTATTTTATTAAATATCACCCTAACACTAAATTTCTAAAAACGTATATATATTTCGTATTTCGATGACTTTCTGAGGTCTTCTAAAATTTTCTGGATCATTTTAGAAATTTTGAGAATATTTTAAAACTTTCTAGAGCCGTCTAAAACTTTCTGGTGATTTCTAGAAATTTTGAAAATTTATTACTTGAATTTTGTGTGACTGATTAAACTTGAACGTCTTTTCGGTTTTATTTTAGATGAGGTAAAAAGAAAATTGAACTGTTTTTATGATCGAATATTTTTTTTTTGTTTCATAGTATATAGGTTTCTTGACTGGACAAGAGTTATAGATTTTCTGAAGAATCAAGTAATAGTTTTGTTATCATGGTGCTTCATAAAAGTGATTCTACCATTGAAAGAAACAATAAGATCTGGACAAATGTCATATGATTTAAATATCATATGAGAAAAGAATAAATGTTCCACTAGAAAAACAAACACTGGAAAACAATATATATATATATATATATATATATATATATATATATATATATATATATATATCACTCAATATCCAAATTGTTGGTCGTTATCTGATTCTTGAAACAACTATCAAAAGAAAGAAAAACACGACGAAAATAGCTAAAGAAGTAACAAGTTTATGGCAAACAAATGATTTTACAAGCAAAACTGGATCAAGTGCTCAATACCTTCGATGAATGTGTGAGACGAGAGAAATATGATCTATCGAATTAAATTCTTGACATCATTAGAGAAAATGTTGTATGGCTGTGTAGTGAGGAAAGACAGTTAGATTGAAAACAACGAACATGCCAGATATAAATCTGGAAATGCTGCGAGTTTCAAAATTATTCATCTATCCAAAAGATGAAAACTGACCTTGGATTAAACTCCAACAAAAGGAACAACAAAAAGAACAATTTCAACTTCCAAATAAGACACTGAATCTGTGAGTGAATAAGTCTAAAATGTCTGAAGTACTATTCACAAAAGTAAGATATATAACAAAATGAAATTAGTAAAATATTTGAACTTATTAACCTACAAATTTTTGTCAGCAGTTATCTCAAAAAGCGATTGATGTTGAGACATGTTCTCAGTCTGATATTTTCAGACCGACTATTAAAGAAAATTTTAAAAATTGTAGAGATATTACACTTATAAAATTAGTCATTGCATTTTGATGATAAAAAGAAATTAATGGTCTGGAATATCAACTGTGTGTTTGAAGAATGAAATATGAGAAGCTAGAAACATTAAATTTACCAAATGGAAATGCAGATGCTTCTGTCTGAATAACAGTTCAGGATTCTGTCTGAATATTTGGTCGGGTGCTCTTACTATCCACCTAGGTGTCCTTAACAAAATCCAACGGAGAATCTGTATTGTGATAGATCCCGACTTGGCAGCTCAGAAACAGTCACTTTCTCACCGACGCAATGTGGCTTCCATGTGTCTATTCTACAAATACTTTCACGGATTCTTCTTCGATGAACTTAGCTTACTGGTGCCCCCTATATGTAAATATTTTACTGTGAAACCAAGAAATTGTAAACATATATTCTACACCATCAGCTTCTTTTCTAGCACTTACCGCCTGTGGAATTCCCTTCCATATACTTGCTTTCTCAACAGCTATAATCTCTAAGACTTTAAATGTAAAGTCAATAGTCATCTCCTATCTCACTAACCTGCATCCACATTCTCATACTTCTTTCTTCGTCCACTCCACTCTCATCAGTATTCTCATCCTTCTCTTACTCACTTCCTGACACTTCCTATAACCTGTCACTCTTTCTCATAACTTTCTTCCTATGTAACTCCTTTCAAAATAGTGGCAATAAATGCCTTGCTTGGGGCGATATGATTATGAAAAAAAAAAAACAGTTGTACTGTATGAATACAATTCATAGAAAACATAAAGGTAATTGTTGTAGACATTACATATGTGAAAACTGAAAGCAGGAACGGGATTGTCATTCGGTTCCAAAGAACATTTGCTCAAAAGAAACTGAAGGAAACTTAATTCATTGGCATTCCACATTGTGTTCTTGACGAAGTGCTTTATCTAGTAGTGGATTACAAACGTGCAGAAAACAACACATCGCCTAATATTGAATATTTGTGAAATTATAAATAACTACGTGAAGCGCGAACGAAATTTCAAGAATTGTAAAGAAGTGAAACAGCTGGACGGCGTGACGATATAAAATTTCTATTTCATTTAAGTCGTGTTATCTTTGGGGTGATCTTTTACAAGAACTAAAACAATTTAATGCTTTTTAAATTACTTTATAAAAGAGAAACATAGGATTACAAAGAAATCCTAATATATATATATATATATATATATATATATATGTGTGTGTGTGTGTGTGTGTACTAGTAGGAATGCTCATACCAAAAAAAGCGTTTATGAACAATATTCCAACGTTATACCCAATATACTCTTGCACGCATATGATTATACAGACGACCAAGTAAGTTGTTGATGAACCTTGAAAGAATCTTACAATCATCATCTAATCATGTAGTACTGTCGGATATAAAACATCACATTCCTTTTTTATGGACACAAAAGAGCGAAGTGAACAATGTTTGAAATTAAATTGACCGCTTCAAAATTCCTGACATAAATACCATTATTGTTACAACTTATTCTTACCCACAAGGTAATATAAAAAGTTGATCTGCGTATCATAGAGGATGACAATCGGGAAGAAGTCACTCAACTAGTGCATACAGCAGGCGCAAACTACTATCATTAGCATTTAAACAGAATCTCTAAATTACTGTTCGTTTTTTGTTTTCTCTCCTTAGTGATATGATGCGATTCTTTTAAACTCAGTAACCCCTTGCGTCTTAGTGAGGTACTAACCTTGCTTGTGCAAAAATTATTTCAAAATGCAAAGCAATAGAGTACTATTGACGTTGCTAATAGAGATGTATGTAGAGTTTAACAGTCTGTAATTATGCTGCATGAAAAGCTACCATTTTTTCCTGTTAGTATTCTTAAAATTAGTTTTGTCTTGTAGAAGATTTAAATTTCTGTCTTCGAGAGATTGAATTCTTAACGGTTTGGCAAGCGAACGCAAGCAACATAACTCGACTATATTCTGTAAAAAACGGTTTAATTTCTATTTTTGTCTTCAGAAATTGAATTAAATCAACTTTACAGTGTTAGCTGCTTGTGGTAAGTCAACCGGGATTCAGTCCATTTTTCAGTCTGTTTTTGTGAAATTTCTTGGAAATTATTTTATTTATTTATTTATTTTTTCGTCTTTTGGTCGTCTTTGATTTTTTTTCTTTCGTCACTTAATTTGTGCAAATAATTTTGCTATTCAAGGGTATTTTCGACTAATGATAAATAGCATCACGGTTCAATTATTTCCATTAGTTTTGTCTTGTAGAAGATTTAAATTTCTGTCTTCGAGAGATTGAATTCTTAACGGTTTGGCAAGCGAACGCAAGCAACATAACTCGACTATATTCTGTAAAAAACGGTTTAATTTCTATTTTTGTCTTCATAAATTGAATTAAATCAACTTTACAGTGTTAGCTGCTTGTGGTAAGTCAACCGGGATTCAGTCCATTTTTCAGTCTGTTTTTGTGAAATTTCTTGGAAATTATTTTATTTATTTATTTATTTTTTCGTCTTTTGGTCGTCTTTGATTTTTTTTCTTTCGTCACTTAATTTGTGTAAATAATTTTGCTATTCAAGGGTATTTTCGACTTTTACTAAGTTAAAACTTTGTAAGCCTCAGTCACTTTTTCCTTGTTTCTTTTTTTTTTTTTAATTGGAGTAGATAGTTTCTACTATCGCCCGGTCTCACACTCCACCCCCTTCCTTTGAATGAGTTTAGAGGTGATCACCTTGTTTCTTGTTTAGGAAGGGGTTCCCGGTTCATCCCCTTTCTCTGGTCTTGGTGTTAGTTCAGCTGGAAGCTCTTTGCAGTTACGGAGTATGGTGGCAACGTCTTTACATTCTGAGGGTACCGGGTTGGCAGTTTCCTGGTTGCTGCTTCCGACTGGTAGTTAGGAGCCCGAACTCTTGCGTAGCGTCTTGAGAGGCTGCTCTGATCAACAGTTGAATAATACCGGGGTTCTTGTAGTGCCATATCGCGCATGGACGGGCGTCCCTGCATGAACGTTCGGTGGGCAACCCCGAGGCCACATTATGTTGTAGGCCGCGCCAGTCTCCATCCTTCACAAGTTGCAAATGATTGACCGACTGATTCTATTCTAAGACCACTCCTTAACTGAATTACTATGGAAAAAAGCAAACATAATAACAAAACTAAACCAGCTCATTTGAAAACGCCCAAACCTGTCTGCATCTCTTTCACTAACATACGCGGCATCCGCACCAACTTCCCCAGCGTAGATTCTTTCCTCCATAATAACTCACCTGATATATTAGCCCTATGTGAAACTAATCTTAACCCTTTTATCCCCTCATCTGAGTTCTCCGTTCCTGGCTACCTTCCCCTCTTCAGGAAGGACTCCAATGTTCATATGCATGGGCTTGGTGTCTATGTCAGCGAACACCTTCCCTTAGCTAGGGTGTCATCTTTTGAATCCCCAGATCATTCTTTCATGTGCTTCCGCCTCTCACTTCTCAGCTCGATTAGCTATCTCTTCTTTCTGTACCGCTCTCCTTCCTCCCCTGACTGTTCGTTACTTGACATCATTTCTGACAATATTGACAAAGCCATTTCTACCCATCCCTCTGCCCATGTATTCGTGTTTGGTGACTTTAACGCCCACCACACCAAGTGGCTGAAGAACGCAGTCACTGACCCTGCTGGTGTCCACACCATGAACTTTTCAATCACCCAATCCCTTACGCAAGTAGTGGACTTCCCCACGCGTTTCTCCGACAACCCTAACGGAAGGAACTCACTTCTAGACCTCTGCTTCACTTCCATCCCAGACTCTTGCACTACCAGACAACTCTGCCCACTTGGAAACTCTGACCACACTGTAGTGTCCGTCAATATTTCACTCCACTCCCGCCCGACCCATGAAACACAGACAAGTAGAATATCATACTGCTATCAAAGAGCAGACTGGGATTCGTTCCGAGACTTCCTGTGTGACATCCCTTGGAACAACGTCTTTAGTCTTCCCATCGAAGAATGTGCATCCGAGGTCTCCTCCTGGGTCAAGGCTGGCATCGATACCTTCATCCCTGCTAGGAAATTCCAGCTTAAATCTCATTCGTCTCCATGGTTCTCACCCGCTTGCTCGGCTGCCATTGCCCACCGGAATCATTTCTTCCGACTTTATCGTAACTATGCGTCGGACCAAAACAGGCGCCTTTTCACTTCAGCTCGTAATAAGTGTAAAAGGATACTTAACGAAGCTAAGATGTTGTTTGCTGCCAGAATGAAGCAACGCATAGCATGCTCTAAATTCGGCTCTAAAGACTACTGGCGACTCTGTAAAAGAGTACTTAACAAGAGCAAGTCCACAATACCCCCGCTAATCAACAAATTTGAGGTCCTCACCTCCCCAGCAGATAAGGCTGAATGTTTTGCCCGCAGATTCTCGAACAATTCGAGTCTGGACTCGTCTGGAGTTTTTACACCCGACTTCTCACCTAGAACCGAGGCACAACTGAATGATGTGCACATTACACCTTCGCTTGTCTCTAAGATAATCTTAAAACTTGACCCTCACAAAGTGAGCGGTGGTGACGGAATCCCAACCATAGTCTTAAAGAAATGTGCCCCTGAACTATCCTCTATCCTTTCTAAGCTCTACAACCTCTGCCTATCTGCTTCCTGCTTTCCTGCCTGTTGGAAATCTTCCTCTATAGTTCCTATATTTAAAAACACTGGAGAACCCTCTGACCCTGCAAATTACCGCCCTATCAGCCTTCTTCCGATCTTTGGCAAAGTGTTCGAAGCCATTATCAACGCCGAGGTGGTTCAGCATCTCACAGCACACAGGCTCCTCTCGGACAAGCAATATGGTTTCCGCTTCACCAGGTCTACTGCTGATATGCTAACGACCATCACCGAGTACATATACCAGGCACTCGACAGGAATGGCGAAGCTCGAACCGTTGCATTGGATATATCTAAGGCGTTCGACAGAGTTTGGCATGCTGGCCTTCTATGTAAACTGCGGAGCTATGGTATAACTGGACATTTGTTTGAACTAATCCAGTCCTTCCTCTCTAACCGCACAATGAAAGTGGTATTAAACGGACATGCCTCTCAGAACTACCATACAAACGCAGGTGTCCCCCAAGGCTCCATCTTAGGTCCTACACTTTTCCTGATATATATTAATGATCTCCCTGATTCCATAAGAACCCAAATAGGTTTGTACGCCGATGACACCACAGTTTACTCTCGCCTCCAACAAAAATCTGGTGTAGGCGTCAAAGCTAAACTCGCAGCCGAGATTGAAAAAGACCTCCAATCCATATTGGACTGGGGTAAGAAATGGCTAGTAAATTTTAATGCTTCTAAAACGAAGCTACTGTCAATTAACCATCATCGACAATCTCACCTACCTCCCATTAGCATGGACCAGGCTTGCCTCCCAGAGAGTAAAACACTACGCCTCCTTGGTCTCACACTTTCAGCGGACCTCAAATGGAATGACTATATCGAATCCATTGCTAAATCCGCTGCTATGAAAGTCGGTTCTCTGTGTAGGGCCCGGAAGTTTTTTCCGTCTAGATCTATCCTGCACATTTACAAATCTACCATCCGCCCGTGCATTGAATACTGCTGCCATATCTGGTCGGGTGCCCCTGCTGTTCTCCTCGGGCTTCTCGATAAGGTTCAGAGGAGGGTCTGTAATGTGATAGATACCGACTTGGCAGACCGCCTGCAGTCTCTCTCCCACCGGCGAGACGTGGCTTCGCTGTGTCTCTTCTATAAATACTTTCACGGCTTCTGCTCCGATGAACTTAGATCACTGGTGCCTCCTAAATACGAATTTGCACGAGATACTAGATTAGCAACTAGATCCCACCCTTTTACAGTGAAACCGATAAAATGCAGCCGTAACTTCTACTCCAACAGTTTCTTTCCTCGCACTTCTCGACTGTGGAATTCTCTTCCAAACGATTGCTTCCCCGACGGCTACAATCTCCAGGAGTTTAAATGTAAGGTCAATAGACACCTCCTAACACACTAACCTTCTCCCATTCTATCAAGCACTCTTCCCATCTGCCCGACACTCATCCTCGCTATCCTTACTCATCTATCACCTTTCTCCTGACATTCCCTATGTCTATCCACTCCTTCTCTTTAACTTCCCCTATGTAGCCCCATGCGCAATAGTGGCAGTGGAATGCCTTGCTTGGGGTGAGATGATTAAAAAAAAAAAAAAAAAAAAAAAAAGCATATTTACTCAGACTGTTCAGGCGGGATTCTTGGCGAGTGCCTTTACGATGTGACCATGGATAATCTTATCTGAGGATAGAGAAATGTTAATGTTCATACTGTTGCCAACAGTGAAGCACAACCGACTTGTCATGTCTAACATCCTAACAGTTCTTTTAACTGATCATCCACATTTTCGAAGGACTAAAACCCGGTCTCACCTAAACTGCTATGCCTGAACAAATGAATCATATATTTCTCTCCATGGAAGTACACATTGCACTGGATACTTTCGCCACACTGGACAATGGTGCAATTGTATGATTATTACTAGTTTACAAAATAGTCGATACTTAACATTTACTCAGGACATCTACCTGCCCTTTTACGATCATACGTATCCGATTGGAATCAACTTAAAGATGCTTCAATTTTTGTTTGAGTCAATATTAAATTTGCAAAAATGAAGGGACATTTCTCTTTATAATGGGAATCATTAATCACTACTAACCCGAAAAATTGAAAATAGAAACAGTAAAAAGATTTAACTAGATTACCAGAGATATTTGGAAATTTCTCATCTCCTGAGAACAGAGACATTTTATTTGATTAAAAACAAACCCCTTCTGTCATCAATCTTGAAACCATAGTAAGAATTAAACCAAAACTTAAGTTAGATAAATTCGGATGTTCTACTTTATAAAATTTATTCTTAGCAAGATTGAACTTACCATTTATTTAAATAAAACTGGCATCATTTCGTTTTTTATGTGCTGCATCTCTTCAGGTGATCATGGCTCTCCACATCTTCCAGTTTCTTGTATCTCTTAATATATTTTGATTTGTTACTTCTCCCAAAGTTTTCTCTGTCATAAACTTACTTGTAATGTTCTTCTTCTCTTCTTTTATGTGTCGTGTCCTATGAAGTCGTAGGCGATCATGGCTCTCTAACTCATACGTATTATCCTGATTTTTCTCCAAAAGCTTGCTATACCCTCCATTTCTTTAAGCCCATCAACTATGCTACGTACTGTTTTGTTCCAGCTTTCCTTCTTTCTATCCACCCTGTGACTACCGGATTCTCTAAGCCCTCAATTCTTATTACGTGTCCTAAAACATTCAATTGTCTCTTTCTTATTTTAAGTTTAATTTTGTTATTGTATCCATTCTCTTCAAAACCTCGTTCTTGATCATATTTTCAATTCATGATATTGTCAGCATCCTTCTGTTCCATCGAGGTTTGCTTTCATCTTTTAGTAGATTGCTGCTATATAGGATGTCAGATATCACATTAATTTTGCCTAATTCTATTTATTATAATTTCTGCTGTGATCATTCCTACGCATCATTCAGCGACAATATCAAATGTGATACTGGCATTAAATCATCAGAAGAAAATATGGCTTTCTTTTGTCTTGCATCTTTAACCGCAACATAAATTTCTAAAAGTAGAAAAGCAGACAAGAACGACAATTTATAACGATGAAAGAAAGCAAAATCTTTTTATAAAAATGAAGAAAAAAAAATCTTTGATATCAATACAGATAACAAAGTTTCAAGAAATTTTAAATCAGCTTGTGTACAGAAAATCATGTATACGTAGCTTAGGAGTGGAACAAGTTCTAATCCATGGGGTCTCAGTTAGGATCAAACTCATTATTCAGTCATAATTGTTGTAGCGAGACAAGCTTACTAACCATTAGACCATGTTGAAGTGTCCATAATGACTTTCTAAGCATTGCTTAGATGTGGCACAAGGGCGAAAGTATGGGGTACCCAGTGAGAATCAAACTCACTATCCAATTGTATGTGATGGAGCAAGACAAGCTTACTAATTATTACACCACTGAGTCAGCACGACAAAAAAAAAAAAAAAAACGAAAGAAAAGAAAAAACTCATGGAAAAGCAGACATATTAAAAAAATGAAAATTTTTGTTTTCTGCTGTTTATTTTTAAACAAAATATACCGGGAAAATTGTTCAAAGTATATTGTTTTGGTTGATACGTTGACTATAGTATTCTTACGAAGTTGATTTTGAGTTAAACTCTGCAATGGACCCTGATGCATTTCATGGTGAAAAGATATAATGAAATTGTAACATTGAAATGATTTAAGATTTTTAAAGTTTCGAAGAGGAGTTATCATTATTTACATTATTTACAGCAATACTAATATCTAGACATTGTAGTTTTTATCATAACATTTCCACAGTCTGCGAAAATGGAGACTGAATTTGATACTTGTTATAATTTCGAGGAATACTTCACCTTGGTACTTACTACTTTATAGGATTTAAACATATCTACCAGAAAGAACGTCAATCGGCATTCATCCAAACAGAAGAATGCTATAATCATCAGACATAACGAAGATTTGAATGACAGTGTCACGATGTTAAACATATAAAACTAATACTAATAATGCTACTACTAATAATAATTTAAAAATAGTTTTCACCGTTTGGTTTTAAATATCACCTGATGAAGAACAATATTAATAATTAATAATTTTGTGTAGGAATATAATGATTTTATAAACCATTGCAACAACAAAATTGCAAGATTAGTTCAACACTCTATTGCGTGCTATTTATAAAAGTAAATGCATGAGCAGTAGGTTTTTAATCTTTCACTTCCTTATATATATATATATATATATATATATATATATATATATATATATAGAACGCCTGATGAGACCAATATGATTGAAAACTGGGTAGCAAGTAAGTGGTGTACATTGTATCGTTTATTGTATTATTGGCATATACACTTCTTTTGATTGTGCATGGAGCACTTTTTTAAATACGTATCAACTAGTTTAAGCAGTACTTATTTTGCTGTGATATATATATATATATATATATATATATATATATATTGTGCAATGAGGCAGCAGATAATTTTCTAAAAATATACTGTTAAATAATGAATGATAAACAATAAATGTCGATTATGTTTAATCATGAGCAGCTCTAAACATTGTATTTTGGCTTTAATTTCAGGTGAAAATAAAGACAAAAATTGTCCAACATCTTGTGTTGACATAAAACATTGCTAAGCGACGATAACAGTCACCGAATAGCAGACGCAGTAAATTTTTAATGCGGTTCTATGACGTCTAAATGCAATGTAATATTTTATGACCAGACTGAAATGTGATTTTATATAGTGTGGGTTGTTTTGATTTAATGTAGATGACCTCCAATATCTGAACGTTCTTTTTACTGTGTGTATGAGTGAGTATTATTGTGTTATTGACTAAAATCTGTCTAATATTACCTACATAGCTATATACATATATTGATTGATTGATTGATTGATTGTTTAATGCTTAGTACACATTTGTTTTAAAAATTGTGACAGTTATATTGTAGAACTTTTGAATATTTTTTATTTTTAAACGAGTTATTCAGCTACTCAGGTTTCCACCATGATTTTAACGTCTACTATGTTTCTTTTGAAGAAAACTCTTGTAACGGTGTTTTATTTGAAACAAAGGCAAAGTTACATGACCCAAATGACCAAAATAAAATACATTTGGTCTCTACCAAAGACACTTTTAAGACCGGGAGGTTTAATCACAGATCTACATCCAAAATAGAAAAAACTAACGTGACATTCATAAAACCATGTCATTGATTGACCCAAACCTTGTGAGTAAAATTGGATTGACGGCTCTTCTTTAGAGACCGTCGATGGTCGTGCTAGCTGGAATTCACAAGTCATCACTATCGAGGGTTTGAGCATCATGGCCTTGTTCAGACTGTTGTTCATGCTTAATAATGTGCTATCTCTTAGAAACTAAGGCTCTCTTTGCATAGTTGCAGTGTAAACCACAGGTGGGCTCTGTGGGTGTTGAACAAACACAAGTGTATTTAAGTATGCAATGAGAATTAGCTAGTCACCCCGTAGACGTGTATCCTCGAATATATATATATATATATATATGCTGACCTATTGAAATTATAAAAAAAAAAAGATTACAGAGTGTATATTTTTGATTTCCGAAAATGTTTTGTAGGCTTTCCCAGAGCTGTGTTCAAAATTCCTCTTTTTCCTTATCAATGCAGTGCTTGAAATCCTGTGTGTAAGTTTTACATGTGTTCTGTATTTCACTCTAATGTAATATTTCCACTGTTATTTGTGGATTTTTATGACTTTTTAAAATTTTTAAGTATATTCCTTTTCCATTTATTTTATTTTTTATTTTGTAGTTTCACTTTCGCTTCTTTTAGTCCCACCTTTTTCATGTATTTCACTCGCGACACATTTTTCCTTCTTATTTTTATCTGTGTTTCCTTCCGATTCTATATTCTTCTTTTCCCGATACCGATCTTCTCCATTTACTTTTTTTCAATTTCTTTTCATTTTATTTCTTCCCCACTCTCACTGTTTTGTCTTTTTCTTTTCTTTATTTTTTCCCTTTTTTATTCTTTTGACGATTAGTTTTTATTTTCTCAATGTAGTTTTATATTGTATTTGACGCAATTTTACTATATCCTTCCTCTCTCTTTACTCGTCAATTCCGTCTCCTTCTTTCGTTCTATTTCATTTTTCAAAATTTATTCTTTCTGAGTTTTTATCTTTCTTCTTTATTCTTGAATCTTTGTTTTTCTTTGTTTCCCACAAATCTTGTTACAGCACTTTTAAAAAGTCATAGATAAATTATAAACTTCCTAATCAGTTTTTAATAAATTTTATTAGCAAATTGATAATTCATCTTTAGGTTTTCATAATGTGCATGTTACTTCCATATCTCTAGTGATCATCTCTGAAGATTGAGTAATTGTAAATAGTTTTACATTACCAGCGTCCGTTCTATGTATCACTGAAGGCGAGTGTAATGGCACCCTTTGAAGAGTATCATCGTAGCACTTTTTATACATTTCCATTTTAGCATTTCCGCTATGGTTATACTACCTACCAAATCTTCGGGAAGACCGAAGGCAGGTACAGCGGTTTTGTTCTGATTACATTTCATAATTTGTTTTTCTAACTCACATATCTTTACTAGCGTTACATGGACAAAATTATTGTGCGTGCTGTATTTCTTGTAAGCGGAGACTTACAGGTATTTTTTTAAAGTAGTGTTGAGTTCCTTTTTTTTATCGTTCCAAGTACACCTACTATGATTAGTACTATTCTTGTTTTCTATTTACACAATGTTTTTTCTATTTCAATTTCCAGATCTTTATATTTCAGTATTTTTAAAACGTTTCCTTGGTTGCTATGTTACAGTGCGCTGGACCAGCCATATTAATTCGTAGGCAAGTTTGTTTTGTTTTTAATTCGATATTGATAATTATGTCTGGCATATTTGCTCCGATCGTTTTCTCTGTAAAGATGGTTTAATCCCATAGAATTGTAATGTCTTCTATTTCTGTAACTGGTGCTGGGTGATGTTCATAGCAGTATTTGTTAACATCTCATTACTATTATTATGGTTATTATTACAATATTATTTTCTACTACAACTGATGTATATGTTTAAGAAAAATTATATATCTCCTAAAATAGTATTCTCATTTCGATTTCAAATGCCGACTATTGAAAATATGAGGCAGTTGCCTTTGCGCTTATGTAACTGCTTTCATGATATTTATCTTTATATACCGCAAAAATAACAGTTCTTTGGCAAGGTCGATATACATATGTATTTTTTCTTATCTGTAGTCTGCGGAAACTGAGGAATTCTGCATTATTGTACATTTGCCCAGAATAATCATAAAGGAGTGGAAAATGTAATACACACGGAACTGTGGAACTTCGACCATACATGCCAATGTCTATGCAGAGACCAGAATCTGAAAATAGAAAATACGAGATCCTTTGTTTCTTTGTTATTCAAACATATCCACAAGACAATAAAACCTGATATGTAGGGTGTAAACAATGCGTAAGATAGTGAATTCGCAAGCAAGCATTATTTTTTTGTTTCAACCACGAACACTATTATTTCATGTCTTTTACACGTTCGGGTCATATGTATCTGCACAATAAACTGGTTGCCATCCAAGGATAAAGAACCCAAACTCCCTGATATCTACCCCATATCCGAAGAGAGAAGAGATGGATTAATACCTTTCCTAATGATATTTACGCATAAGTGAATGCAACAAATTCAACTAGAATTCGAACTCGGCTCTATGATTTCTCATTCCGAACCGATATCTACTGCACCACAATAATATTCACGTGCAAAAAAAGTTCTTGAAATCAAAAATATGTTTTGAATGCAAATAACCCACAAACGGTTGATAAGTAGTCATAAATAATCAATCAATCCCACTTAAGTACATATTGTATACTTCCTTCGTCATCGATTATGCCTATTGTACGACATTAAACAAAACTTCTTTAAGAATCTTAAGATGGAATTTTTGCCCAACCTATGATTCACATAATATGCATGATTTTTGTCTGCTTCGGCAGTAGCATCTAGCAGTTGTTATAAAACAATTCCTGAGATTTGCCAGTTGTATCAATAGTATTGTTGGCTATCATTAATTCAATTTGGTAGCTCGTTTAGGCCAGGGCCATCATGAAATAATATCTTCCGATATCGAGAATAGTACATACTGAGTAGACACAGATCGGTGGGTTAAACTCTAATAAAAAGTATCTATCTATCTATCTATCTATCTATCTATATATATATATATATATATATATATATATACATATACATATATATATATATATATATATATATATATATATATGAAAGGAATAGCAAGACAAGACAATATCATCGATTCTTAGCGAGCCGCAGTTGAATAACTTAAAGGAGGCTAATAGAGTCAACAATCCCATTGAGTTATCTTCGTGATAGCCAAAGAAAATGTTCATTTACCCTTTCACAGTTGTTTTTTTTATTTCTATTTTATTGTAATGTTGCTTGATGTCTAACTACCCTCCTCAACTGTTTAATCGCCAATAGCTCGACCATGTGACAGGTTAGGTAATATATAAAGAAAACTGGTAGAGTGATTGTATTTCCTGTTGTTGGCTCGTCTAATGTTATTTCTCTGTCGGGCTACACTTTTATTCAGGCCTTGTGTCGCTCCTAGGTATAGTTTTGCGTATTTATCGCACTTTAGAGCATAAATTACGTTTTTAGAATTGCAGCTCAGGTTTGTTTTTATTTCAAATGTAGGACATTTAATATATCATACAAAAGCAAGTAATATTAATAACAATAACAACAATATATCTACACTTTAAAAGGTTCAAGGCTTCACACACTTTATATATATATATATATATATATATATATATATATATATATATATATAATCCGTAATGAGAAAACGAGCTATAAAGCTATTTATAGTGATTAATTAGAGATTAAAATTTTGCGATAACTGAAGTAAACCTTTACAAGAACCATCATATAACTGTTCAAATCCGTATAAGTTTAGAAGTTGGTCTTCTGCCTTGCAGATTAAAACTATTAAACTGGTCAATTTACTTTGCAGTTATTCTTACAAGCAGAGAATGTTTGATATAAATCAATCTGTTTTCCATATAAGATTAATTCACTTACAAAAAACAAAATATAATATCAAATCGAGTAATAATTATTGATCTATTTCGTTATATCTCGATTATTAATATACCAATAATTAATATGAAAACATTAAGCACCATGCTTGTATAAAGAATTTCTTTTTGTTTTCATTATTTAAAAGGTAATTTAATGTTCAGAAATATAAGATAAGCGCCTATCTTGCATTAACAATAAAATATCTCTCACGCTGAACTGAAATAATTAACTAGATTTATGTCACGTGCTGTGTATTCTATTATTTCACCACAACGATAATTTCTTAAGATTCTTCAAATCTTTCTAAACTTTCTTACACACACACACACACACACACACACACACACACACACACACACACACACACACACACACATATATGTTAGTGCTTGTGTCGGGGTGTTTGCTTTTTTGACATCCTCAGATTCATTACTTTTCTTATTCGTCTCGCCACAAGCAATGCAAGACCGAATCTAACGTGCAGGGTGTTTCAGTGAGTGAAAAGCCTTGGTATAGGGGGTGTCAAAGAAGGATAAATGATGGATGAGAGTCAAGGAAATAAAATATGGCAAATGTTGTTGCTTTTAAATTTTTGGACATTGTATCTATCAAGGAGGCAAGTAAATGAAAAGAAAATCCACAAATGGGAAGTGCGAGAAAAGAAACTATTAAAATAGACGGTTAAATGTTACTATTTCGGCGATAAAAAGGTTGGATTTTATCGGCAATCTAGTAGCACGCTTAAATTCATGAGGTCAGTGCACCAAGAAAAAAAAAGCTGTTTATAGTAGTTGCCTTGAAAACATTTGTAGAAAAGACAGAAGGAGGCCACATCAGGTCGGTGAGAAAGTGACTAATGTCGAGTTTCCAAGTCATGATCGATTATATTGCAAAATTTTCTTTGGATTTTGTCGAACCTCGAGATGAACAGCAGGAACAGTCGACCAGATATGACAACAGTATTCAATGCACGGACGAATGGTAGATTTATAAATGTGCAAGATGTATTCTGACGAGATAACCTTTCTGGGCCGACACTGGGACGCAACCTTCCTAGCAGTAAATGCAGATATGTCTGTTGAAAATTTAACACAGGGTGTTGCTCTCCAGAAGTCTAGGATCACTAATTCTAATGGTTGGTACAATGTTTTTCTATATGGTGGTTAAAGAAGAGCAGCTTTGTTTTCGAAGCATTAAAATTCATGAGTCCTACCCTAGTCCATCAATAATTTGAAGTTCATTTCAAGAGCAGTTGCCAGGTTTACTTTGTCAGCCTTGACAGACTTACTATTGAGATGGGAGTAAATGGTTGTGTCATCTGTGTAGAAGCCTGCTTGAAAACTGATCACAACAGGAAGATCATTGATTAATATCAGAAATAGGAGATGACCTAAGCTAGAGCCTTGAGGGACATGGCGATCGGGTGAAAAGATCTGGAAATTTACCCGATCAAAATGACCTTCATTTCACCATTTGATAGAAACGATTGCATTAAATCAAACAATCGTTCAAAAATACAGTAGCCCTGAGCCAAGCGCAGAAAATCAGCATGCCAAATCCAGTCAAACGCTTTCAAGATATTTTAATATTTTATTTATTTGTTTGTTTAAAGGCATATCAACATCTTTTGTGTTTTTGGCTGCAAATCGAGAGCTTAACTATTTTCTCCTAACTGGGACTCTAACAGATGCTACCAACCTGGGTCAGGGTAGACATGAGTACAAATGCAAATAAGAGCCCAATTCTTTGTTCCTATAAATATCCCTATCAGAGACTATAATACCGAATATAATTTATCACCAAACCCATAATGGCTCTCTTTTGATAACAACTGGAATATTTTATATCATCGATTCTATTTATATGTATATTCAAACTATCTTCACATTTGTATATTTGTAATAACGATTACTTATAGATTTAAATGTCTAAACAACATACTGAATGTGAAAACGACAGGAATATTTATGGGTGGACTTATACACATTGATGATATTGTTTTTAAGTAGACTTACTTCTTGATTGCGAAATGAAAAATATAACATATACAGATATTTCTTGAGTTAATTTTTGAGATAAAATTCAACAATGAAATACAATTAAAACTGTAAAAACGAAAGACTATTTGAAGAAAAATATAATTACAGAATAACGCATAAAAAGGAATAGGTTAATAAATAAAATTGAAAGAAATGTCAGGATAAGCGAAGTAAAAGAAGGAATTATTTCCACTCAAAAAGAAGTAAACATAAGTTATTAAATAGGAAAAGAAAATAACTAAATAAAAAATAATTGAAATTTTTCTGTAATTAAAACATGAGAAATTGAAAGGATGAAATTAGAAAATGAGAGAAGAAAGAGAAATTGTGAGGAAATAAAATGAGAAATCGAGAGGAAAATATGAGAGATTCTGAAAAAGAAAACAGAATTGCAGAATAAGTATAAATGAGAAATTGAGAGGAAAATATGAGAGATTCTGAAAAAGAAAACAGAATTGCAGAATAAGTATAAATGAGAAATTGAGAGGAAAATATGAGAGATTCTGAAAAAGAAAACAGAATTGCAGAATAAGTATAAATGAGAAATTGAGAGGAATAAAAAGGGAAATTAAGTGAAAAAATGAGAAGTTGAAAGAAAAAACAAAAAAAATTGTGAAGAAATGTTATGAAAGGGAAAAAGAAATTAAAAGGAAAAAATTGGGAGGAAATAAATGGGAAATTGAGAAATAAAAAAGTGAAATTGAGAGAAAATAAAAATGAGAAATTGTGAATTTTAAAGGAAAAAAAATGATAGATTTAAAGGAAATAATTGGAAATTGGGAAGAAAGAAATTGAGGAAAAAAAGAAAAATTGATAGGAAAACAATTAAGAAATGCAGATAAAAAATGAGCAATTGAGGGGAAATAAAAATGAGAAATCCAAATAAAAACATTGGGAAGTACGAAAGAGAAATCGCGAAGAAAATGAGAAACTTAGAGGTAGAAAATGAGAAATCAAGATGAAAATAATGCAAAATTAATAAGAAACAAAAGAGGAATTGAGATGTAAATAAGAAATAATGTAAAAGTGAGGAAAAAATGAGAAATCGAGAGGAAAAATAATGAGAAATTAATAGAGAAAAACTGAGAGGTAAAAAAGAGAAACTGAGAGAAAAGATAAATTCGAAATTGATAAGAAAAAAGATAATTTAAGAGAAACATAATAAATAATTGTGAGAAATAAATGAGAAATTGAGGAAGAAAATTAGAAATTAAGAGTCAAAAGAGAGAAATTAACAGAAAATAAAAATAAAATGAGAGAAAATGTGATAAATTGAAAGGAAAAATAAAATAAAAATGTTAATATATAAGGATACTGTGTGTATGCATGTAATTTTATATTCGTATTTTTGGATTATCAGAACTTGTTCAGAAGAAATAATCAGATATGCTAAAAATTCCAGACATACATTGGATAAATATCATAAAATCATGAAGTAATCGATAATGTTATATATATTTAAAAATAACATCCTCTCACAGCTAATAACTTGATTAAATTTTGCAAATTGGATAAGTGAGTCTAAAATTGATTCAGTGAAGAATAAAATTCGCTTATTTGTCAGTTTAAAGCATCCTATCGATTTTTTAATATAGTGTTTATATCTTAACACCTACTGCGACACTTTTACTATGAGTTCTGGTCATTTCACTTTAAGTAAAGCAATAAAGCCTCTAAGACTCCGGTAGTGTAAAAGAATATGCAACAAAGAAAACATTAAGGAGCGGGAGAAACAAAAGAATATGAACTAAGAAGACAGAAGATAACGACTTGCACTGCGTTTACATTTTTGAACTTCAAACTTGACTTGAAAGCACAAAACGGAAACAAGGGAGAAGTTCGAGATAAGAAATTTATCATGTTACGTTTAAATATTTCAACTATAAAATGATAAGAACTTGTCACCAATCTCGTACCGTGCATAAATTCGTACAGTATAGATACAATATAGAAAAGTTCATCTGAAAAATTACCATGAAACATTGATAAAAAGAAAAAGCGTAAGCTACATTACTGCGGTAAGAAAGTGATTTAAGCCAACACCAGGTCAGGTCCTATGACACTGAAGATTCTTCCTTGTATCAAGAAACTCAAAATATATAGCAGGAATACAGTAACAAACAGCGTTATTCAAAACATGGACGATTGGTAGACTTATAAATATGTACGACACATTCTGGCGAGAAAAATCATCTCGCTCAAAACAAGGAACCAAATTTTCTAACAGCAAGCTTATGAGTTGATTAAATATTATAACTCTACTACATGTCAGCAGAAAACGTTAGCCGGAAAAGGCGTAATGAGTCACTTTCATTGAGGTTAGCATCAGCCATATATTATTATTATTATTATTATTATTATAATATTCAAAAATATTTTATGTAAGTTGGATTTTGCTTATTGTTGGAAAACAGCCATAAAATTCACTAAAATCTTGTACCCCATATTATAAATTCATTCATCTCTTTCTCTACTTTTACTTTATACAACTTTAATTATTCTCAATATAAATATTGATGAAATAGAAAATATTCAATTTAAATAATATAGACTTAAGGCTTATGATTATTGAGAGCCAATGAATCTGATAAATGTAGCTTATATATATATATATATATATATATATATATATATAGTGTATCGAGGCAGCAGATGATTTTCTAAACATATACTGTTAAATATAAGAGAAAATGAATGTCTATTATGTTTAATCATGAGCCGTTATAAACATCGTATTTTGGCTTTAATTTCAGGTGAAAATAAAGACATAAATTCTCCAACATTTGAATACTTTTTGATTAAGTTTGTTCTAAGCTTTCGGCACACATGAGCCATCTTCAGATAGGTTACAAGGATGTTAACATAAAAACATTTTTTTTTAATCATTTCACCCCGAGCAAGGCAGAAATGCCACTGATGAGCTGGGGGCTACATAACTGTAAAAAGATTAATTAGAAAAGAGTGAGGAGTACAAACTAGTTAGAAAGGAGCAATAGAAAGCTGAGAATGCAGGTGCGATGACAGATATATAGGTTTGAGAGAAAGGGAAGGATATACGGGGGTGGGAAGAGAGCTAGAGTCCAGTGGTTAATAGATGAGTATTGACATTGCATTTAAATCTCTGGCGGTTGTAGCCATCAGGAAAGCAAGAAGATGGGAGCGAGTTCCACAGGCGGGGAGTACGAGAGAAGAAGCTGCAGGAGTAGAATTCTCGTCTGCATTTGGCTAACCTGACTCTGAATGGGTGGGACCCAATTGCCAGTCTGGTTGCACGAGTAAACACCTGTTGAGGAGGCACCAGTGACTTAAGTTCGTCCGAGCAGAAGCCATGAAAGTATTTATAGAACAGACAAAGGGAGGCCACATTTCGACGGTGGGGAGGGGCTGTAGATCAGTACCTATCACATTACAGACTCTCCTTTGGAGCATGTCGAGATCACCGAGGAGAACGGCAGGGGCACCTGACCATAAATGGCAGCAGTACTCTACCATCAGCGACGATTTTATCTTGACATAAAATTTTGCTAAGCTACAATAACAGTTACCAAAAATAGCAAACGCAGTTCGTAAATTAGTAATGCGATTCTATGATGTCATACCGCGTGAGAGCTCGAACTGATAACAGAACTATATATTTAAATGCAATGTAATGTGTTAAAACCAGATTTAAACGCGATTTTATATCAATTGAGTGTTATTTGGATTTAATGAAGATGGCCTCCAATATCTGAAGGTTCTTCTTACTATGTGTATGAGTGAGGATTATTGTATTGTTGACTTAAATCTATCTGATATTACCTACATGACTATGTTTTTCTAAGAAATGTTGTTTAATTGTACTCTGATCAGAAAGGTGACAGGTAACTCTACGGGAGAGCGTGGTTGTAGTAAAACCAATTCATGTAGGGGGTTTATTATTAGTACCAGAGATACTAATAATCTGGTTTAATTTAATTTCGATGTACTGCTCCCAAGCTGAATTCCTGGTGACAATATTTACGATACATGTTTCTGTTTTTATTTAATTGATATAATTGAACAAATTATTCAAAACAATTATTGCCAAATGTTTCATTATAATTAAATGTTCTAAATTGCCATGACCATTATTAGAATGACTGAGAATTTTATCTTTTTTTGTACCTCATGAAAACCACACCCTTCCTTAATTATGTCCTTTTTTATCGACATACCTATCATGTCCCATCGCGGATTAAATGTGGTTTTAACACTATTTTTATCAAGTTAATTTATGGTACTCTATACGCCCGCTGTTAGAATTTTATCTGGAAAGCAGTTTTAACAAATATCTATTTTATACTTATTCTCTAATTATAGAATATATAAATAAAGATATTGCACTCTTTTGTTATACGTTATAAGATGCACCGACTAAAATAAAGATTTTCTCAATATGTGTCATATTTCTGTTTCAAATTGATTTCTCTTGTTGATAAATTGTCCAATCGGACATTTCTCATTTAAATCATCATTGCCATTTTTAAGATAATTTGGCTTCAGCTTTTGTCAACACCAAGCTGACTAGCAATATACCCCGTTTCAAATTCAACAGTTTCAGGACTCCCGAACATCAACGTAATATGAATTATGTTATAGTCCTAGGAGACTTCTACTTATCTAAACATATTCGTTGCGTGTGGATAATCGATGCACTTAAAACAGAAAAATCAGTTAATATAGGAAAAACAATGCCTACAAATGATTTGATGTGCATCAAACAACATTAAAGATGACATCCGGTATTTTAAATTTACAAGTGTAAGATAATTTTATGGGCATCACAAATCTATATTCATTTCTTTTTATACAGTTGGATATAACAAAAGTGACTATAAGGAAAAAAGAAGTTAATTTTCTAAAGACAAAAATATTCTACGGCTTTTTTCTTGTTTTTTTTATCGAAGAATAAAAAGTTATTTCCTTCTGAATGTGTATAAGCGAGTCAAGTTTTCTAATTTACTCCAAAATATTCAGCTACTTTTTTGTTTTAAGTTGTGAAAGTTTAGTGGCTTGTTGTGTGTTAAGAAAGTTATGTTTTCTTGTGGTGAGCGCGAAAGCAAAATCCTGTGATGTATGATTCTTAAATTACCAGTGTTTTACTGGTCAGACGCCACTCCGTTGACTTTTTTGGTTGTTTGGATATTTTCAGCAAAATAACACTATGGCTGGTGAATCATCATTAGGTTTCTAGTAGGTTTTCCAATCTAACTTCTTTTTCACTACTTCATTAAGGTTGAAAAATGATAAAGCAGCTGAGTGGCTACTTATATCCAAACTGGGCAAATGCCAATGGGTGAATGTTTATTAAATAACGAATTTGAATGAGGTAATGATTTAGAAATTGTAGAGGCGAATTTGATTTCCATTCAGTTTCATTAAAATCAGATATGCGCAAGTGGGAAAGTTATGAAACCTACTTTACTATTGTCTATAGGTTGAATATCAGGACAGACTAGGCTCTATAGCCTCGATTATTAACCAGCTTATTGTACAAAGAATAATAACCTACCGAGAGAAAATCTGCCTAGTCAGCCATGAATCAAAAGATACGAACGCCGAGGCGTGTATCATGTGTTTTACTTAATTGAAATGAATAAATGGTGTTTACTGATATTTGTCATGCCTCTGTAAATGTAGGTGACTACACAGTGATAAGAAAACATTTGTTTATTTTTTAATAAAATGATTGAAATGTCTGTTATGAATTAGATATCTCTTTTAAAGTTAGAATATATACGTTGAGTTATGTTCATTCTACAAGAAAGACCAAAACATTAGGCGTCAAAAAATGAATTTATTTAAACATAAATCAAAACAGAAGAAAAAACTAATGACGATGATTATGATGATAATGTTGTCAATAATTTGAAAAGCCAGAGGGAGAAAGTAAAAAATCATGGCGATAAACAAGGAAAAAACACAATGACTTTGATGGATACGAATAGAAGACAAGTTAAAATAAAAAGCAAGAAAATAATAATCAAAAGAAAAACTAGTTGATTTTTTTAAGGTTGATGATAACTATGATTAAGTCCCAAAAAACAAAGATGAACAGAAGGAAGAGCAAGGAGAAGAAAGAAATCAAAAGAAAAAATAAGAGGGTTTTCGGATTATCCATGCAGTCTTTGTAAGTTTTGATCAGTCAGGCGTGACAGAAAGACAGACGAAGAGTCACGCCCGTTGTGACGTGGTGAACGACAACCGACACGTGATTCGTGATTCGATATCTCTAAGTTGTAAACCAAACTCTAAAACTTTCCAAACACGAAAATACTAACTGACTTACTTGAGTGACACTTCCCCAAAGTAAAATCCACAAGGTCAAGTAGAAATGTATATGTTAGATAAGATTATAAAATCACTATATTATCTATCAAACATTATTTTAGGTATCTAACCTTAGGTGTATACAATCTCTATGATCTCAACACATAATTTTCGATCTAAGGACATTCATTATTGATTGATTTTATCAGTCATTTAAACTGGGTTTTAATTTCAATGGGGGTTCAAAAGACTAACACTGGGTAAGACAAATCAGAAGAGAATCAGTATAAACAGATTTACCACAGCAACTCCATTTATTTAATTAAGAATTTTTTGTAATTTTATAATGTTAAGTTTAAATTAAATTTAAATTTAATGTCAATCTTTTTAATTGCTATTCTTTTATTGTTCCCTTTCCTTAACAGTGATTTTTTAAATATTATCTCACGATCAATAAACATTTGTATCTTAGTAGTTTTAATGCCTTCATTGGGGTGAAATGGTTAAATAATATTTCTACTGTATTGGTGAAATATAGGTGTTTTGTTGATTCCCGTAGAAATTATTGTCTAATAATTTCAAAAGAAGACCCCTACACATACGCACAGTCAATCACACACAAATAAACACACAGAGAAAAAACATAGACACATATATGTCTATTTAGGCAGAATATCTTAATTTAAATATGTTTGATTTTATAATTAATAATTTCGTAGTCATGAATTATTTCTTTGTATGGTCATTAAAAGAAAGAAATATGCCATGCGCATTTTTATCATTTTTGTTCTTATAGTCCTAAGTACTTTCAGTGTTATCCAAGACCATCTTCAGGTATTTGATTGTTCAGGTGTAATTAATAATTTTTTTAAAAATCTTGTCACCCCAAGCAAGGCATTCCACTGCTACTATAGCGCAGAAGGTTACATAGAGAGATTGGGTATAGGAAATGTCAGAAGGAGGGTGATAGACGACTTAGGATGTACATAGAGGGAGAGTTGGAGAGGGTGGGTGTGAGTTAGTGTGTTAGCAGGTGTCTATTGACCCTACATTTAAACTTCTGGGGGTTGTAGCCGTCGGGGAAGCAAGCATACGGTAGGGAATTCCACAGGCGGGAAGTGCGAGAATAGAAGCTGTTGGAGTAGAAATTGCGGTTACATTTCATCGGTTTCACTGTAAAAGGGTAGGACCTAGTTGCCAATCTAGTATCTCGTGCAAATTCCCATCTAGGGGGCACCAGTGATTTAAGTTCGTCAGAGAAGAGGCACAGGGAAGCCACGTCACGCCGGTGAGAGAGTGCCTGCAGTATCAATGACATTACAGATTCTTCGCTGTATTTTGTCAAGAACCCTGAGGAGAATAGCATGGGCACCCGACCAGATGTGACAGCATTACTCAATACACGGGCGGATGGTAGATTTATATAAGTGCAGGATAGATTCAGACGGAAAGATTTTCCGGGCCCTGCACAGAGATCCGACTTTCATAGCAGCGGATTTAGGAATGGATTCGACGTAGTCATTCCACTTGAGGTCCACTGAGAGTGTCAGGCCAAGTAGGCGTATTGTTTTACGCTCTGGAAGGCAAGCCTGTTCCATACTAATGGGGGGGGTTGTCTGTGGTGGTTAATTGACAGCAGCTCCGTTTTGGAAGAATTGAATTTTACGAGCCATTTCTTACCTCAATCCACCACGAATTGGAGGTCCTTTTCAAGCTCGGCAGCGAGCTTCGTCTTGTCATCAACACCAGATTTTTGATTGAGGCGAGAGTAAACTGTGGTATCATCAGCGTACATGCCTACTTGTGATCTTATGGCATCGGGGAGATCATTGATGTAGATTAGAAAGAGCGTAGGACCTAGGATGGAGCCTTGGGGGACACCCGCGTTTGTAGGGTAGTTCTGGGAGGCATGCCTGTTTAATACCACCTTCAGTGTGCGGTTAGAAAGGAATGACTTGATTAAGTTCAACAAAAGTCCAGTTATGCCATAGCTTCGCACTTTCCATAGAAGGCCTGCATGCTATACTCTGTCGAATGCTTTAGAGATATCCAAGGCGACGGTTTGGGCTTCACCATTCTTGTCGAGAGCCTGGTATATATACTCGGTGATGGTCGTTAGCATATCAGCAGCAGACCTGGTGAAGCGGAAGATTTCTGTGGTTATCAATAAAAAGTTGAAAGTTATAAATATCTTTTGATTTAACCGTTACAAGTTTTGAGCATATACATAGAAAACAAAAAAGCCAAACCGAAAATTACATGATGTAAAATTGTAACTTAGTATTTAATACCCCAAAACATGGCAATTTACATGATTTGAACTGTTGTACTTTTATTAAAAAAATTACAACTTATTTAAAAAAACTATTGTGGACTATCTTTATCAGAAAATTAAAACCGACACTAAATAAAATGAATTATGATTATAGTAACAATGATCTTGGAGTTTTACTAAGTAACTTATTCGTTAATACTATATGATTAAAATAAAATAGAAATAATATGTCTAATTATTTATTCAATCATATATATATATATATATATATATAATTATGAATTAAATGTACATTGCAACAGGGAAATTACTATGTTTCGAGATAGAATCTCGTCATCAGGCAATATTGGATATTGGTTGTGAAAATGATTTACATTTAAATAAAAAAACATGGTTTGCCATTTATGTATGTGAGAAGATATAAACTTTATGTGTGCGTTCCTTTTAACTAATCAGAATAAAGTTTCACTTTGAAATTTGGCCAGTACTTTCTACATAATAACTTTTCCATTACTTTTTTTTCTTTTTTCCCCTAACAGTCACATTGTATAATATTAACATGCCTACCTGATCTGAATAAACGTTGAGTCCAGAGATCCCATAGTAATATCAAAGTTATCGCCTTTGGAATTAATTTGTCTCCACTATTCGTCTTTATGAATAAGCACAGATGTTTCTGCATTCATTATTATGTTTCTCGCCTCCTCCGATTTATCCAACTGAACGGTGGTGAATTTCAATGCTGTAACAAATAGTTCCTTTGACATCGATAGATAGTACTTCTCAATATCTAATTGGATAAAAGAGCAGTTGTTGTTTTTTCTTTTATATTGTAAAATCGGTTTGTTACATCCGTGGTGTCCTTCCATATTTTTAATTCTAGGTATACAATATAAACGAAAAAACAACTGCTCTTTTATCCAGTTCGATATTGAGGAGTACTATCCACCGATATCAAATAAACTATTTGTTACAGCATTGTTCGCCACCGTTTATTTGGATACGTCTTAGAAGGAGAGAAACATAATCTGTGCTCATTCATAAAGAAGAACAGTGGAAAAAAATTAAATCAAAGGGAGATAACTTTGATATTACTATGGAATATTTGGATACAATGGGATCTTCAAATCTGATAGGCTTATTAATACTATACAATCTCACAGCCTATAATTAAGCAAATACTGAAGACATTAGATTATATAGGGATGACAGGCTTATAATAGTAAGAAATACAACAAATTTTAAAATAAATAAAATTAGAAAGATGATACATAAAGTATTTAAAAATCTTAATTTAAAAGTAACTATTAAAACAAACATAAAATAGTAAATTTTCATCGATGTAACATTAGATATACACCAACCATATAAAAAGCCAAAAACCAATCGTTTATATATCAACGGGAATCTAATTCCCTTTCATCTGTTATTAAACATGTACCCTCATCAATAGAATATAGAATTAGTAGATATTCAGCAAATGAAAAAAGTATTTAATACGCATAGTAATTTTTATAACACTGCCTTAAAAGTAGTGGATATAAAATCCCAAATATTGAATATGTAAAGGGAAAAGGAACCCCCGAAAAAAGAGGGGAATAGAAATATTATTTGGTACACACCCACTTTCATTCAAATGGCTAGTAGTAAATTTGGGAGAAAGTTCCTCGCGTTAATTAAGAAACACTTTCCGGAAAAGAACCCATTAATTAAGATTTTCAATAAAAATACTATCAAATTAGGTTACAGCTGTATGAACAATTTGTAAACAAATCATAAAAAATCACAAAAATAATACTTTAAAAAACTTTAACAAAACTAATCAAATAGCCTAATGACGGAAAATAACAATTTATACATGAAAATATCTAATTGTAGAAACCCTATAGTTTGCCCGCTAGAAAACAAATGCCTAACAAATTCAATCGTCTATCAATGTGAAATATCTTCAGAAAAAGACCGAGTAACGTAAACATTTATCTAGATAGTATTAACAATACTCTAAAAACGCATTTATCAACACATGTCTTAATTTAACAATAATAAGTACAAAAATAGAACATCCCTATCGAAATATCATTGGTATCTAAAGGATACCAAAAAAAAAAGACATTAAAGTGGAAATTTCTAGAAGAAGTTAAAATATTTAAGTCTTAAAATGATCCATGCGAGCTGTATCTATAAGAAAAATTATATATTAGATCACTTAAGAGTAAAAATCTATTAAAAACACACAATGAAAAAATGTCATATGTACACACTGCAAAATGTTCACATTACAATATGAATAAAAAATTATTTTAATTAACATGCATATATCCAATAAGTCGCTTAAGGAAAATAACAAATGGCGAGATATTATAATAAAATAATTAAATTGGTATATGAAATTTTTATACATAAATTTTTTAAGAATAAATAAATAAATATTAGAAAGATAGGCTAATGATAGAAGGAAGTAAATTAGAATAAACAATGGAAATGCTACTTATAAATTAAAGGTTTTGAAAAAATTAGAAATAAATACGCACTGATAAAAGGAGTAAATTTACTCAAAAGCCCCCATAAGTTTCACCATAATATAAAAAGTACATTTCTTTCTTCATCGCCTTCCATGTTTTGTAGAAGAATATATTAACAATCTGGAGAAAGCAGAAAGGAGATTCTGTTACTAGAATAGATACATCAAAGGTCATATGATATAGGGTGAAGCAATAAAAAAAAATAAGAAAATAAAATAAAATTAGGTTAAATGCAGGTTGACACTCAGACTGTTAGAGAGAAAAAAGAAAAAACAAAAAACAAAGGAAAGAAAGTAATTATTTCAAGGTGAGTCTTTATTCTGATTAGTTAAAAGGAACACATACATACATTTTATATCTTCCCACGTATATAAATAGCAAACCATAGTTTTTTGTATTTAAATGTAAATCATTTTCAAAATCAACATTCAACATTGCCTGATGACGAGATTCCATCTCGAAACAATAGAAATTTTCGTGTCGCAATGTACGTTTATTGTATTGGGCATTGTTTATAAAAAATAAATGCTAAGGGACTCAAAACCGTAAAAACGTGGATCCTCTTCACCTAGATTTATGTATAAATTCAGCAATGAATTAAAACACTCTCAGCTATTGGACGTGTATAATGATAATATACACACTAAAAAGTCTGCCACCTTCTCCCTATCGCTCATATCTCAGAGGCAGAATCGCCGAATGACGCCAATTCGGTTGGGTTTCAATCCTGGGTAAAAAGCAATCGGATGTCTAACCGTACTAATGAGCTGTGATACAGCGAAACAGATCTATCAGCGGATCACTATATAAATATATATATATATATAAGGGGTTACTCGGTGTCAAAGACTTAGCATCAGAAGTATTATTAGTAAGACCTAACCATATAAATAATTTTAAAATTTAAATTTTTGTTTTCGTGTATTCTTTTTCTGTTTAAATTTTTCGCATGTTATTAAAAAGCAGCATCCTAAATTTAGTTGATGTAACACCTATAAACATGAACATTGAGAGAATTTAATTAAAATCTATTAAACAGTCATGCAATATGCACACACACACAAACACACACACACACACACACACACACACACACACACACACACACACACACACACACACACACACACATATATATATATGTATATATATATATATTGTGTTCATGCAGTGTGATTTTTAAAATCAGCCACAGAAATATAGAAAATGAATTATTTGATACTGAAGTAAATTTCAAATATTTTTCAAAGGATTAACATGTACGCACACATTTCTTTTAGTATTAAGACGCCACATGTTATTAAAAAAATAAAGATATCTAGATGGTACTGTTCCCATAATATCTGAACTGGATTGATCAATCAGAACAAGATATTACTCTTAATTTCATAAATACGTTCATTTTAAATAATCTCATTTGTTAGAATATATATTCACTATAGAATATTCTCTCTTCGGCAACATTAATTATACAATTTATATCACATTATATGAAGTGTATCATTTATGTTGTTACATTTATAGCCATTAAACGCATTTGTATTTATAACTTATATATTTTAGAAGTATGAGAAATAATGATGAAATGAGAAGTTAACATTTTAATGTCAGCTTTTTGACTTGGGAGAAACAATGCTTTTACAGTAAACTGTCTGAGGTGAGAATCCGAACTGTGATTTAGTAAAAAGGCCAATTTTATTTGTTAGCAAAGATGTAGAAAAAAAGAACTCATTTAATTACCTCGAAGCCTGCCATAATAGCTGTCAAATTTCCAGAAAATTCCTTAGGGCCATTTAAGCAGCCATCGATTCTTACAGGCCATTAAGAATTCTTTGTGATCGGTGAAAAATGGCATCACTCTTTCAGCAGCGCGAGATTTATGAGGGAGATCGTGTCCATTTTCTTTTACTTGTTTTCATTAACTTTTAGCAAATGTACCGTTACCATTTTAAAGCGAAAAACTTAAATCGTTTAGAATATTTTCACACTCTTTACATCTGAGCGAGGGAAAATGCAGAAGGAAGAGAAAATTCAGACGAGAAAAAAAAAGAAGGAAAATAATGAATAAAGAAGAAAGAATAAAAGCGGAAAGTAGAACTGATTTAAAGAATGACTGGATCAAAAAAATTGCAAGTAAATTAACGCAAAGGTTTGAAGAAATATGGACGTAAAAGAAATAAAATATAAAATATTTAAATTAAGGAAGGCAGCAAAGAGGATAAAACACTAATATGAAGTAAAACTGAATATTTTAAAATGGGATAAAAAGAAAAGGAAAAAAATGAGAAAATCGAGAAAATATACGTTGAATCGATTTCAAAATTAGAAGAGTAACACGAAACACGTGAAATCAGATATGAAGGAGTAAAAAGAAGTTAGAAGTAAACGAATGAAGACGAATAAAACAATAAAGTGAAAAGTGATGACGACAAAAAGAAAAGGAAGTATATATATGGAAAGCAAAGAGAACTAACAGTGAAAAAATGGAATGAAAATGTAATTAAAGAAAATAAAATACGGAAAAAGCTGCTATTTAAAATTCACCAATCAAAAAAAAATATGAGCAAGATAAAAATTGATATTTTAAAATTAATTAAGATAAAGAAATAATCTTGTTTAAGTGAGAAAATCTAAAAGAATGCAACAAATAACAATAAAAGATTCTAAAATCGATAGCAAATAGAGTAAAATAAGTAATTATTCAAATGAAATCATCGAAAAAAAGGAGTATTTGACAACACAAAGAATTTCAAAGGTTAAAAATAAATAAATATGAAAAAGGCCAAATTCTCTCACTTGATTTAAGTTAGAATTATCAATCGTTCGGAAAAAAGCATCTTTCAGGCCAAAGAAAGTGTCCTTTGGGATTATAGTTGAAAAGACGATTCATTGCTTGACAAAGAAAATTTAATAGTTCTCCACAAACCACCACCAGAAATCGAGATGATATTTTATACAACACTGCGCATGACAAGTCGGAAGTTTGCAACCTTTAAAATGGCGTCAAAATTTTAATCTTTTAAATCTCATTTGAAGACATAATTTTTCCTTTTATAATTTTTTTGTCTGTGTTTTAATGTGCATTTTTCTGTTACTTTATTTTGTATTCTGTCAAAACTTGGTGAACACACCTTGTCGAGTCTAAGAACCATATTTCATTTCACAAAACTTTTGAAAATTAAAAGAATTATTTTTGTTTAATTATGTGAAAGTGTTCAATATCATGGTAACCTATGAAACGATAAATGCGGCAAATTCATTTAAAACAAAGTCAAAATAAGGAGTCTAAAAGGTAAAAAAGGTTGGTTTAGAATATATGAAAAATAGAAATGGTGTGAATAATGGACGTGTAAGTCGTCAAATAAATAAAAAAGGAAAATAAAGAAAGTTAAAGGAAGGCTTGAGAAAAACAAAAAACAATTGAAAGAACTAATTAAAAATAATAAAATAAATGAAAGACAAATGCAGACAAAAAAAGCTATATATATAAATGTATGAATAAAGCAAATTATAAATGAATGAAAATAAAGATGAAAAAGAAAAGAAGTTGAATATAATAAAGGATGAGACATAAAATATGAGAAAATAAAACAATGCGATTGAAAGAAAAACGAAATAAATAACGCAGTTAAAGGAAGATAAGTGAACGAAATAATAAATAAAGTTAACTTAAAAGACAAATGGCAGCCTTCAGAACAAAATAAGGAAAGATAAAAGTCGACTTTAAAAAAAAATGAAGTTATTAAAAAATTTAAAATGCAAGAAATCAGTGAAAGATTTGTTAGAAGATAAAAAGAAGCTTTTAAGAGCAAATGAAAGCGATTAAAAGCGAACAAATGAAAGACTTAAAGCAAAAGAAGAGACAGATTAAAATGAATAAGAATAAAAGGCACAAAAATACAAACAGCATATGTAATTATGTCTAAAAGAAATATCTTAAAATGGAAAACAAATCAAAACAAATGTGGATGAATGCATTTGAACATATCGGACTCTTCTCTTAATGTACTTTCTATATGATCATTGGTGCATTATATTACTTCATAGAGGTTTTATATATATATATATATATATATATATATATATATATATATATATATATGATTTCGGCTATAGCTTATAAATATATATATATATGTGTGTTTGTGTGTGTGTGTGTGTGTGTGTTTTTCTGTGTGTTTGTGTGTGATTTCGACTATATGATCTTGAAATACTTGTATGGCCCTGAACCAAAGTTAGTGACACCCGGAATAGTGGTGTAAAACTTGCTGTTGTGATAGCTAATGCTACAGAAAGCGAAATGCAAGTGTTGAGTTTGAATTCCAGTCGACTTTAAAATGCTACATTGATTTATGTGCGAATAACATTTGGGAAAGGTGTGAATTTATATATTTTCTCCAACCTATGGGATAAATATCTGAACATATTGGGTTCTATAGACTTAGTTGCTAAACAGTCTTTGCAGAAAGTAACGGCAGCGGAAGGTCGATCAAGTATCAAAAAGAGACATGATCAGCCATTGATGTATCACGCATAGCATCTAAGAAAGGAAAGATATCTATCTATCTATCTATCTATCTATCTATCTATCTATCTATATATATATATATATATATATATATATATTACTTCAGATGTTACCATAGTTGAAATAATAAATATATGAATTATTTATATATACACACACATATATATATATACATATATACGTATGCATGTATGTTTATGAAGAGATAACAACCTCCAAGAAATTGTATTATGTACTTACATATAGTTTGTGTGTGTGTGTGTGTGTGTGTGTGTGTGAGTAAGTGTGTTAATAAGATATAAAATCTGAACAAAAGTTTGATAAATTAGACAATATGTCAAATCTGTGGGTGTGTTTTAATATTAAATCGTTAATGTTAAAACGCACACGCATATGCTACAAAGTTAAGACGCGTAGTCTATAAAATAGTTTTTATTATTAACTTATTCGTCAATTATATATATATATATATATATATATATATATATATATATATATATATATATATATGATAAAATATGTAACGAACAGAAGTGTTCTAACAGGAGACGGAAAGTGCGACACGGAGATCCGAAGGCGAATTGGCGTGGCAAAGGACGCGTTCCAGAAGATGCGCAAAATACTAACACACAGGAAGATCTCAATAGAAACGAAGAAAAGAGTTCTAGACTGCTACGTGATGTCAGTTCTTCAGTACGGCTGTGAATGCTGGACAATATCATCGAAAATGAGGACAAAACTGGAAGCGGCCGAAATGTGGTTCTACAGAAGGATGCTACGGATATCGTGGACTGAGCATACAAGCAACGACGAAGTGTTAGAAAGAATGGCAACAAAAAGGAAATTGATGCTGAGCATCAGGAAGAGACAACTGAAGTTCCTGGGACATGCAATGAGGAAGGAGAGCCTGGAGAACCTGATACTGACTGGACAGATAGAAGGAAGGAGAGACAGAGGAAGGCAGCGGATAACATATCTGCAGAGTCTGATCAGGTGGATGACGGAACGGGGGTTGCCAGGAGCAACAGGAGCAAACATACTAAGAGCCACAAGGGATAGGGAGACGTGGAGATCCATGATCGCCTACGTCCTGAAGGGACAGGGCACATAGAAGAAGAAGAAGGAAAAGTGTGTTTAATCGAACTTGTCAGATTAAAGACAATTTTCCTACCTGATCTTTACTTATTCTATCATCTTGTAGGATTTCAATCCTTATAGTTAACTTATATATATATATATATATATATATATATATATATATATATATATATAATAATAACTCCAGAAGAAGATCTGGTAGGTAATTCCAGTGGATTCTAGGAATATTTGGAGTATAGCTATTTCTACGGTTCTAAAATCCTGAGTTTTCATACGTAAAATGAAGAAATTCTAGTGTGGCCGGAATTAAAATGAAGAAACTCTAGTGTGACCGGAATTAAAATGAAGAAATTCTAGTGTGACCGGAATTAAAGTTTTCTTTTAAAAAGAAACAGGCAAATAAGTTTAGTTTATAAAAAGCAGAGTAGAGAGGGAGAATAGCAGCACTAGCTTAGTTAGCAGTGGGAAGGAAGGAAACTTGCCCGAGGGATCAGGTTTAGCCGGTAGGAATAAACGGAAATCAAATTCCGTTTATAAAATTAAATTCTAATCGCAATCAATAAATTTAGGCTAACAGTTAGTATAATGATTAAATGGAAAGCAAAGGAATTACTTAATACCTTATTAAGGGAGTTTAAACCTTCTCATATGACGACACTTGCTAACTAATTCGTTACGTTGATTTAGAAGGAAATTTTGATTATGATATTATCTTAATTTTTTCTACTAATCACCGATTACATGTTTAATTAAGACTATTAGTAGTATGTAAGAGGCCGACTAATTTCTACTCTCTGAGTGGGTTCATGCTTTCGTTCTTCAGTTCCCAATATTTTCGGGAAAGGGCTGTTTGAAATTTTAGTTTTGGGTTGGTAAGTGTAACTATCAGAATAAAATATTTATTTACAAACCCCAGCTGAAATTCCAATGTACACATTATAATTTACCTTGTGCAATTTTTGGAAATATATATATATATAAAATCACCGACAAGTAGGATTTTATTAATTTTTGATTTAGTTTTTCCAGTGCTCTTACATGTTTCATTTTGCTGGAGACAAGGAATGTAAAAATGTTCCATATTTTTTTACTTTCCTAGCGCTTTCAGCTTCTTCACATTCCAATTTCAAGGATGTTATTTTTCCGGTGTTGTTATGTCCTCATGTTTGACTGTAATGTAATTCTTTGTCTTTTCGTGCTTTTTGTAAAGGAAAATTCTTTAAAGCTATCACGTGATACGCGTGGCTAGGTATCATATGAGCGTCTGTCTATTTTTAAAAACTTTTTAAACTCCATTTCCACTGTTAAATAATGTAAGGTTAATGGTAGAAGAAAATTTTGATATATAATACTTCTCTTATAGCGATGTGCCTTGGATATTGTGGTTTATATAAGATTTTTTTATTTTCAACCAAAGTGTTTTTTGATGGTTCTCGTAAAATGTGGTTTAATATTGTTTTTATTGCACTATTATTACTAGATAAGTGGCATATAAGGCGTCTACTCAGAGAAGTGTAGTATGGTCAATATGGTAATTGATTTCTGACAAGAACCACAATCTTTTATAGGGCATTGAAATTCTTACTATATTTTGTCATCGCTAGCTTAGATTTGATGGGGTTTTTATTATTATAAACAACAAGTTGTGCTGTCTTCCATTTTCTATAATATATTAAAAATTTACACATTTTTGGAAAATTACAGCGGAAATACTGTGTTTAATATTTATTGTATAGAAAACCCGTCCTGTTTATAGTTAATGTGTTTGGCTTTTATAAAATATATTGATGTTTTCTTGTGTGTTATTTTTAGTACTAGTGTCACATACCTTTTGTAAGAATAATTTTATTTCTTTATCAATGTTGTATTTGAAAAAAATGTTGTTGATTAATGTTTGTTTTATGTGTTTTAGTTTGCTCAAAAAATCTTTAGGAGGAGGAATGTTGATGTGTCCTATTTAAGAAGTTCGCTATTATTGATCTTTCATATCTTTCAGGACATTGACTATTATACTTAAAAAGACAAGAATTATTACTGGTGGGAAATTGTATCTAAATTATCCTTCCTCAATAAATTCAACAAAACTTTGTATTTTGGTTCTGGTTTACATTTTCTATAATTAGTTATTCTCGTTCTTACAATATAACATTTTTCAAACAAATATCTGAACTGACAAATATATGAGATTTTATATTAAACCATATCAAAATATTACCTTTTTATGCATAACTTTTTTCATATAATAATGGTCTTCTTAAAATCATTTTAAAAAATAATAGACATAAAAAACATTTTTGATTCATATATCAATTAACAGACTGTAATTTTCTTAAAATCATGAAATGCGAAACAAGCTTTAAATTGGGAAATTAATTCCCTCTCGTTACACAAACACACGCCCACACAAACACACACACATACATAGACACATACACAAACATAAAAAACACAAACATGCACACACATACACATACAAACACATAGACACACATATGCATAGATACAGGTTTTGTCAAATTAGATTAATAATATCATTTTTTAAACTTTTATATTGTATTTTTCAATTTCTCAAAAAGATGTACTCACGCACTCACACATATATATATAAATATTTACACACACACACACACACACACACATATATATATATATATATATATATATATATATATATATATATAAATAATTATAGCCCACCGTTGCTCGAAGTAAGTATTAGTTTTTGTTTTCTTTGTAAAACGGGATTTATGCTTGGTCAATATTGCCAATAAACGGTAAAGATATATGTACAATTAAAAGAACGGGCCCGGGCGTCACAGAAGTCTGTAATGTGATGCGATGACAATATAACGCAGAAGTAGATGCAATCTCCCTGCAACGTCGGATGGGTTGGCACCTTGTAGAAAACGTGAAATTGTTATGGCACATAATAAGGTAGAAGTTATAAAAAATATCAGATTTTTGTTGGAATACAACTAAGTGCTTCGGAGAAATATACGATCGCAAAGAGTAATATGTTCCATTAAATTTTGCTGCAGTTTGTGTGTCAATTAGAATTTTTGTTCGCATATCAAGGCATCAGACCATGATCTGCTAGTGACTCGATTTCGTTTGAGTTTGAGTGAAGCGTCTTGGAGAAATGCATAAAAATGCGCAAATGGTCACCGGAAATTATGTTTTTCATTGATTTTTAATGCAACCTGTACATTGATCCGAAAGATTTTGTGTATTTCAAAGGTTCGTACCTTGATCTAAAATTACCCGAGTTTGGTTGAATTTGCGTAAGGCGCCTCGGAGAAGAAGAGTTCCTAAATTCTAAGTGTTTCGTATCCTTTAAATTGATTTGAAAAAAAATGTACATCAAAGGTTCATTACATGATCGACAAGTGATCCAATGTGTGAGGTTCGTCAGAATGGATATACTAAAGCACACACACACACACACACACACACACACACACACACACACACACATATATATATATATATATATATATATTACGAAATCATTTGTATGAACATTATTTTTGATCGATACTCGTATTTAAGTAGATATTCTTTTTATAATTAAGCAGTATTAGATATTTATTTCTAACGGCCTGATTATTTACGATTAATCTTAGTTACGAAAATGTGTGTCATTCGCCAGGATTTGAACCTGCGAAACTTATCCACATATAGAAAATCACCAAGTAATCTGGCGCATCTTAGACCTTTCGACCACGAATGACGATCCGTCTAAACTAAAAACTTATCGTAAATAATCAGGCCGGTAGAAATAAATAGATCATACTGTTTGATTCGTGATCGAGAGGTCTAAGACGCGCCGGAACACTTAGTGGCTTCCCCTGTATAGATAGGGATCGAAGTTTTGAATCTACACATATTTTCGTAACAAAAATTTATCGTAAATAATCAGGCCGGTAGAAATAAGCATATAATACTGTTTCATTATAAACAGAATATCTACTTAAATACCAATATCGATCAAAAAATGTTCAAACAAATCGTTGCAAATTGTCGGTTGTTTATGACCAGTTTCCGTAATCTTCCTTATATACGTACATACATACATACATATATATATATACGTACATACATACATATATATATATATATATAATATTGAAAAAGGTTTTGCGAAATTTCTTCAGTTATGTTTCTTTGTAAATATATTCATTGCATTTTGCAATTTCTGAGCAAGATATACATACTTTTAAATATTGTGCAAAATTACTCCAAACTTGGAAAGACAAGACGCTTTTTCTTCTCCTGTATTAGCCTTTTGATGGCAACCAGTTCAAGAGAAGGGAAACTAAAAATTCGAAATCGTTTGGGTTTGAGCTCTCAATTCAACCCTATAACAATTTACTTGCAACGGATTATACAGTGTGGTGAGGCTGTGACACTTTACTCCACTAAGATTTTTACAGACTTATCATATAAAATGTAAATGTAATGTTTTATACAAGGCTTTATCCATCGATTTATCAATTCTGTTTAAATTAATTTTTGATTTCCTTGTAAATGAAAAACAAACTCTTGCATAAAATTTAACCAAGATCAAACGGGAGAACCAGATTAAGAATTGATTAATATATAATTGAATATATTTTTATGTCAAATTATTGTAAACATATTTTGCCAAAAAATGTAGAAATAAATGACTAAAATTAATTGTAATATTAATCTAATTCATTCGCCAATTTTGTTAGAATACTCTAAAAGTGAGCATCTAAACATCAATTGAAAGCATTTAAACAAAATCTTTTACTAACAATTGTAGACATAATGCGAAGGTTGCTGCATGATAAAGATACGTGATGTAATTTAATCTCCAGTGTGAAATACTACTAATATTATAATGGTAACAATTGTAATCTAAATATATATGAAAAAATAAGCTAAAAGAAAAATACTATTTTTTCCATTCGAATCTAGTTTTCTCTGACAGTTAAGAGAAATCCCACCAACCAATAACTCCAGATGGCGATTTATCTATCCACAGCCTCTGCATTTAGTTTTATAGTTTTTTTTCACATCAACTCACCGCAAAACGAGGTTGAAATGTTCAAATCACTGTAACGCCATCAGATGCAGAGCGTAATGGTCACAAACGATTTTAGCATTTCTTTCTGTGTTTTCCTTTGGATTGCCGGCCTTTTTTAAAAAATTATTTTTGTTCTTTAGAAATAGCCAATAAGAATTCTTTTGTGGTTATATTTATCCATTTTGGAGCTGTGCGCACAAGTTGAGGTTCAATAGTCAGCCTGATGAAGCATCGTCACGACAATTGTAGTTTATTGAAAATTTAGCAGCATCACGATCAACTACAAAACTATCATAAAGAAAACAGTAGACGATAGAAAAATACGGAGAGAATACAAGAATATCTATCCTTTATCAGAGAATGAGGAACAAATTTCATTATTACGTTTTAAAATATGAGGTCGTCGTACTTGACGACTTTCAGGTAAAAACTGTTATTTTTGTAGCTATTACGGATGGCGCCTGTTATTTTTCGTTCATTAATATTATTTTAACAGAATGAATAATTATGGGCAATATCTAATTATTGTTGCTGAAGCAATTGCCTAAACCCTTATTTCTAGGGTTAATGTTTTATTCCCTAATTGGCGAAGTTAGTTGTTTGTGAAAATTATATAACGAAATGTATTAAGAGATAATGTCTTTATAGAATATGTGATTATTTTTTCTCGGGGGTTTATTTCCAAAGAGAATAGTTTAATAAAATTATGATGGAATATGTATTTGATAATAATCATCAAAGTATAAACCAAATAAGCAACAGTTCTTTCTCTCTTTTTAATAAATTCATTAGATTTTGTACACGATATTAATTTAGTAAAGCATTTCACAACAGAAAAGAATAAAAAAAGCATTGGCAATAGATTTATAAATGCAAACGGAATATGTATTTAAATTATTAGAACGCATCAGGGTTGGACTCTTATAACCTAAATAATTGTGTGTTTTAGTTAAAAAGAATAATTTTTTAAATTTATATCTTTAAATATATGATATTAAATAAAATTCTATTGCTAAAAGTACAATTTGTTATTCAAGATAACAAATTAAACAACAAATCTAATATTGTTTATTGTTTAGAAATTATAGAAATTCTAAATCGTAAAGAGTGGATTGCCAAAGTTGACACTACAAGTACTTATTTTGCTGTCATTGCCTGAGCACATAAACATATGGCAAAATGGCTATTTACTTTTATCCCCTATTTTGTTCACTCGCATTGCATGTTAATAACTCGATATTTTTGATGGAACGTAAGGTAAAGCCACTCCATCCCAAATAAGATCGCAAACATAAAAGTTCTGTTTGATCGAAAACCTGTCTATGCCAAAGGATTTGAAAGTGAATATGAACGACAGCAAAAATGAAGAAAAAACAATAGCAGCATTTTTTACTGGAGACGAGAAAACTGAGAACATATGGCCTACGATCGTTCCTATAATAGCTGTATAAATTGGATCCGTTTCAAGGTCAGTAGTATCAAAATACGGAATATTTAAAATTTGATGAAGAATAGATACTATCTGTACTATGGTTGTGATAGAGAGTTAAGGAAAGTTAAGCCAGCTATCCCTGGAGAGTTAATTCCGGGGAAAACAAACAAATATCAAAACATCAGCGATTGATACATTAATCTGACAAGATGAAACAGATAATAATAATGAAATAGAATCTAGTCAAAACTCGCGATGAAAACTGGTCATAAAAAATAATGTCTACTAAAAAGACAAAATTAAAACAAAGGCGAAGATAATGTCAAAGGTACACAACATACGTTTTGAAAGAATAGCAATAGTATTCATTGGTCAATGTGAAAAATATTACATTTCACATACGAAAGTAAAATTTCAGAAAGTGTGTTCAATGTAATAAACAGTCAAGAATAGGCAAGAAAACCAGACAAAATTTATCAGGACTGAAGAGGGCATTGGCTTTACTTTTGTTTTGATATGACAAGATATTATGGGAATCAAAACATTTCATCCTACAATATCCGATCAAGAAAATATGAAATGCAAACAATAAAAATGGAAATTACAGAAGCAAGAAAGGTTGGATTCAAATAAGTTGGATTGGCGTAATGAGTCTACTTTCGGACACTTATAAATAGCATGAATCCACATTTTTACATTTAAAATATGGATTAATTATAATGCGGGATGGACTCTAAGGCTTTAGACATTAAGCATTTTAGGAGAAGTGTAACTCTGAATCCAAAACCAGTTGTAAAACGTACTTGGTCCGGAAAACGCACATTAAGCATCTCACTGGGTGAGGTGGATGACAATACTTAATAAGGCGATACTACGTGATTAATGTATTTGAGCGAATGAAATTATTAATATTCATTTTGACTGATAATCGGCTGAACATAATATTGGAGATATGTATTGTAAAAAAGGGTTACACTACATAAAAGCAATGCATTCTCACGTTATCTTCCAGAAAAACCATTAAAATATTGTTTTTACAATAATAAACGAAAGAACAAAGTAATGATTAATCAGGCATTACCATAAAATAATGAAGACAGAATTATCTACAGAAATAGCAATCTAATAAGATATACTGTATTTAAATAGCAAGTTTTGCTGCCTAATATAATTCGTAAAACATAAGGCCCGTGTCGCAAAATAAACACAAGATAGAGGCATTCAAAGTATAGATTCGAAATCAACATACTTGACTGAGATTAAAACATGCATTTAAATGAAAAAATATTTCCAGCCAGAATTATTTATATTATTTTTGTACTAGTTGTAAACTTCATCATGGCAGTTTATCTTTGCCAATATTTAACGGAGATGATTTAATCTCTATATATCAACGTTTCAATTGATCAGGATTTAGGTTAAGATAAAATAAAATATTTTGAAACATATGTTCTTGTTCACAAATTTAGTAATTCATAAGACTGCTTATGTCATCGAATAAACAGCAACAGTTATAGCAGTTAGTATATTGAGGGCAAGATAGCTCGACAGTTCATTTTTTTGTAATCGTTCTTAGATATCCAATTAGACTAACGTCAATCTCAAGGTTAAAGAGTCCAGTCTGCCATTGCCGCGGAAGGAGTGACAAATGCCTATTCTGAGTTATCCCCTATTTCCCTATCATAGCTAAAGAGTCCAATTTGACATAGCGGAGGTGAGAGAGACGAATGCCTATTCGGAGTTATCATCATGCACATATTTTCCTCTCATGGCTAAAGTTTCCAGTCTGCTATGACTGTGACGAGAGAGACGTATGTCGATTCTGACTTATCTTCTTAGACAAATATCCTCTCAAGTTTAAATATTCCTGTCTGCCATTGTCAAAGTAATAGAAACATATGCCTGTTTTAAGTTATCCTCTTAGATGAAATAGTTCAACCTGCTACTGGCAAAGTAAGAAGGACGTATGCTTATTCCAAAGTATCCGTATGCCTATTTTGAATTGTTCTCGTAGACAAATATTCTTCTTCAGTATAAAGTGTTCTATCTGCAATAGCTTCGGTAAGAAGAACGTATGCCTATTCTGTGTCACCCTCTTAGAGAGATTTCTCTATCACTGATAATCCTGTCTGCCATTACCGAGGTAAGAGAAACCTATGCCAGTTCCGAGTCATGGATTAGGGAAATTTCTTTCTTAAGTCTAAAGATACGAGTCTGCCAAGACCTATGTAACGGGGATGTGTGCCTATTCATAGTGATCCTTTTAGACAGATTTCCCTCTCAAGTCTAAAGATTCCTGTCTGCCATTGCGGAGGTAAGTTGGATGTACACTAATTCCAAGTTATCTTTTAGTCTAATTTCTGTCGCAGTGTTTAAGAGACCAGTCAAATATTGCGAGTTAGGAGTGACGTATACCTCTTCCGAATTATCTACTTATTTACGTCCAGACTAAAGTGTCTACTCTGCTATTTCCTGAGTAAGGAGAGCGTATTCCTATTCCAAGTTATTCTCTTATACAGATTTTCCTCTCAAGGCTAAAGAGTCCAGTCTGTCATTTTTTAAGTAAGAAGGACGTACGCCTAATCCATGTTCTCTTATTAAATAAATTTCCCTATACAGGCTAAATTTTCCAGTGCGCCATTAAAAATAAAAGGGACGTATGCCTATTCCGAGTTGTCCTATTGAACATATATGCTTTACATGTCTAAAGTTTCCTGTCTAATATTGCTTAGGTAAGAGGTACATGTGTTTATTTTGTGTTATCAATTTAGACATATTTCTTCTCTAAGACAAAGTTTTCAGTGTACCATTGCAGACATATGAGTGACTATTCCGAGTTATTCTTTTATATATATATATATATATATATATATATATATATATATATATATATATATGTATATCAAGGCTAAAATTACTTGTTTGCAATTGCCGCGCTAAGAGGAAGTTATGTCTATTCTGAGTTATCGTCTTTTAGAGATTTTCCTCTCTAGTTTAAAGAATCTTGCTTGACATTGCCGAGGTAAGTGGGATGTATGCCTATTTCGAGTTATCTTCTTTTAGAGATTTCCTTCTCTAAGACAAACTGTCTAGTCTGCCATTGATGATGTAAGAATTAGGTATGCTTATTCTGAATTTTTCCTCTTTGATATATTTCTCGCTCCGATATATAGAGTTCAGTTTACATTTGCCGAGGTAAGAGAGACGTATGCCTATTCCGAGTTATCCACTTAGAGAGATTTCCGTGAAAAGGCTAAAGATCCAGTCTGACATTGACGAGGTTAGAGGGACGTATTCCTATTCGGAGTTTTCCTCCAAGACAGATTTCTCTCCAAATGAAAACGATTTCAAGTTATTCATTTTGACAGGTTTCCCTCTCCCTACGATAATGTTTATTCTGCTATTAGTGAAATAAAAGGAACATTTTCCTGTGCCGATTTATCCTCTACTTTCCTTCTCCAGGCTAAAGAATCTAGTCTACCACTGCCAAGGTAAGAAGGACGTATTCCTATTCGGAGTTCTCCTCCAAGACATTTCTCTTCAAATGCTAACGATTCCAGGTTGCTATAGACAAGGTAAGAGGGACGCAAGCATATTCCGATTTACTCTCTTAGATTTTTTTCTCAACACTAAAGAACTTTGTCTGCTATTTCCGTGGTAAGAGGGACTTATTCCAACCGCATTAGCTGAAAGGGAACGCTATCAGTACGTCTATTATGAATATTGTGACTCAAAAGAAGTACCGATCTAACAAAAATGTCTTTCTAAAGAATAATGCTGACTGAACTGTTGAGCAAGGTCAATTATCTTTTAACAAAAATGGATCAGAAAGACACTTACACTTAACACCAGAAAGCATGAGTGTTGACATAGAATTGTGTAGAATCATAATTGACCAATTTCTGAAGGTGCAAGATATATAAAATAAGTTACCTCCAATTTTGAAAATATGTTCAACACAATGAATGATTCAATATGACACAGAAAATGATTCAATATAACACAGAAAAAATAATATCACAAATAAAATGAAAATAAAACTTTTATCACATTTAAAATTAAAGAAAATGCGACATACCGTTGTCGGCATTTTTTACCAAATTGAAAATGGTAAATTATTGTTAGCAATAATTAAGTTTTTAGCTCCACTAAAGTAAAATGGAATTTAAAAAAACTTTCATTAAAATTAAAAGAAAATGGATTACTGATATTCTGCTTCAAGTATTCGAACGACTATTTTTATAATGGAATCAACGAATCATAGGTTGAAAATACTTGAGAATAAACACGATTTCAAGTAATTAAAATTAATTAAATCCACTGATGAAGAAGCTTACAGGATTCTGAATCTTCTTCATGTGCCGTGTCTCTTTAGGACGTAGGCAATCATGGACTTCTACTTGGCTCTGTCTCTGTCGCTTTCAACATTCTTTCTCTTGGCATCTCTCCCAAATATCGCTTTCACGTTCATTTGCTCAGGCCTACCAAGTAGGCCCTGTACTGCTTTCCTCCGTCTCTCTTTCTCTCTATCCGTCATGTGAGTATGAAATTGTTCAGATTTTCTTCCTCGTTAAGTATCCCAGAAACCTTATCAGTCTCTTCCTTATATTAAGTGTTTTTCCTCGTTTCCATCCTCTCTACCACCTCGTCGTTAGTCACGTGCTCTGTCTATGGTATCTTTAGCATCTTTTTTCTAAAACCACATTTCTACTGCCTCGAGTCTCTCCTTCATAATTAAGGAAATCGTCCAAAATTTCTTCTCATACAGAAAGATAGACATCACATAGAAATTTTGCACTCTCATCTTTTTTTCCAATAATTTCTGTCTTTCAGTACTCTGATTAGATTTTAAAATGCTTTCTTGACCATGACAATGCGTCTTTTTATCTCAACATTGAACTTTCCATCTTCTGTTATCAGGATTCTCAAGTATGTAAATGCTTTTACTTGTTTTATTATAGTTTCTCCGACCTGTAATTGGCATGTTGGGGTCTTCTTTTTGCTAATTACCATACATTCAGTTTTCTTGGAGATTATGCTTAGTATTTCCTTTTGAATGTTTCTTGCTACTTTCTGTTTCAAGTCATGCATTTGCTTTTCTGTGTCTGATATCAGCACTGTGTACATCTGCGCACCTTACATTGTTCAGATTGTGGCCGTCAATGACAAATCCTGGCAAGGGTTTAATTTGTTTCAGAATTGTTTCGTTGTTTAAGTTGAATAGATCCGGTGAGAAATAGATCCTTTGAATTACGCCCCTTTCTATTTTTGTATACCTGCTAAATTCACTTCTTGTCCGTACCCTAGTGGTTTGCTGCCAATATATATTCTTAATTATCCTAAAAACTTTTCCGAATTTTTTTAGGTTGTCAAGCATCTCTATCAAGTCTTTGTGGCGTACATTTTCAAATGCCTTGGCGTAGTCTAGAAAACACAGATATAGTTCCTTCTGCATTTCTATTGCTCTTTCAGGTAGCATTCTGAGCATGAATATCGCATTCCTTGTTCCAGTATCTTTAACAAAGCCACACTGTTCTTGTCCTATCTCTGGACCAATTCTGTGGCGCAAAATCTAGATGAGGATTTTTTATGTGGCTCAATAAGCTGATTTTTTTATAATCATATTGCCCCAAGCAAAGCTGTTTCCTGCCACTGTTGTGCAGTGGGTTACATAGAAGGAAAGTTATGAGAAAAAGTAACAACTTATTGGGTGATGTCTGGAAGTGAGTACGGGGAGGATGAGAATACTGATGAGAGTGGAGTGAACGGAGAAAGGAGCATGAGAGAGAGGATGCATATTAGTGAGATAGGAGATGACTATTGACTTTATTTTTAAATTCTTGGAGAGAAGGGAATTCCACAGGCGGGAAGTGTAAGAAAAGAAGCTGTTGGAGTAGAATTTGCGTTTACACTTTATTTGTTTCTGAGTAAAATTGTGGGACCTAGCCGCTAATCTTGGGGGCTCGAGTAAATTCGTATACAGGGGGCACCAGTGAGTTAAGTTTATCGGAGCGGAAGCTGTGAATGTTTTGTAGAAGAGACAGCTGGGAAGCCACATTGCGCAGGTGAGAAAGTGACTGTATCTGAGTTGCCAATTCGGGATCGATTACATTACAGATTCTCCGTTGGACTTTGTCCAGGACCTCTAAATATTCAATGCACGTGCGGATGGTTGATTTATATGTGTGCAGGATTGTTTCAGCCAGGAAAAACCTCTTGGCCCTACAGAGAGAACCGTTTTTCTTAGCAGCGTATTTAGCTATGGATTCTATATAGTCATTCCATGGAGCTTACAATTCATTTGCATTTGGCTTTTTAGGTAGTGATATGAAAAATTGATCTGCTTAGGTCATGTGGTATATTGTCGCTGGTGTAAAGTTCGTTTAATATTTCTGTCAGCCTGCCTATGCTAAATTATTCTAAGTTCGTCAACATCTCTATTACAATTCCATCGGGTCCTGCTGCTTTATTTCTATTCAATTTGGCAATTTCCGATTTCACTTCGGTTTTTAATATTTCTGGTCCATCCGTATCTTTGTGTCTCGTTAGTTGTTCTCTCTTGTGGAGGAAGAAATCAGCAATATACTCATCCCTTCTCTAAAATATTTTTTTCTTTTTTTACGTTGAGTGTACCGTCCTTTGCTTTTATATATCATGTTGCTAAGCAGGTCTTTTCTTGTTGGTTCCATTATTTGTTTATGAATATCACTATTATTTGTGCTCAGTCTCTACTTCAGCACATTTGTCGTTGGGCAATCTTTCTTTAGTCTGTCTACATTTGCTACTTCTTTCCTTGTGTAGTTTCTTGTATTCTGTTCCATAACTTGTCATCGTTTTTGTCTCTTTTGCATCAGGTCAAGAATCTGTTCAGTAATCTACTCATTTTTCTACCGATATGCTTTTTCCTTTGGGATGATGTAACTGTGTTATGTAAGCAGGATTTGACTTCGTTTAGGCTGATGGTCATTCGTGGTCGATAGGTCTAAGATGCGCCAGATCAATTAGTGGCTTTTCCTGT
>JBBBDQ010000239.1:7820000-7825000 GCA_037127315.1 Ascarosepion bandense | reverse complement strand
CTCAGAAAAAATCGCTTCAATGACGCACAACACCAGAATAAGGCACCACACACAACGGTATTTATCTGTCTATCCACCGTGGTAGAATGTGGCCCAAGACCTTTTTATACTGGGGATTTTGAGCCCTAAAGCCCATGCAAAAGTTTTTCATAACCCTTGCACATGGTAGGGACAGATAGCTAACATAATTTTTCCCATACAAGACTCGTCTGTGTTCCCTTCTTGACGAAGTTAGAGTTAGATTTTGAGTTGATGTACAACACCGATCAGTATTTATTAGGTACGTCCAATTTTACCGTGGGAAAATCAGCATAGTCTGAAGTAAAAGGCCTCAAACTAAATAAAAACAAAGTTTTCTCGGCAAGATGTTTATGCTATCATAAAGAGGATAGATCAAAGTATTTTTTTAATTATTTTTACAAATTTTAAAAATTGTTCTAACAGGTTGTGAAAGGCTCATTTAGTGGTAGAAAATCTTTTTTTCTCTCTCGTCAGTGAAAGGGGTAAATTGACGCTAGAGTTTATTACGTCAACAACGTAATATTACGCGAAGGTATTTTTTGACTGTGAAAGACACCTTAATTTGGAAATTCTTGCCAAACTCAAATAATCGTCTGATTTTGATGAAAGTTTCAGGACTTATTTACAAATGACTGAAATGATTTTGGAAATAATTATTTTTATAAAATATTGGTAAAAATATTTTTTTAATTTGTTACCCCACCAATATTTAATTTCCAGAAATGTCGAAAAATGCGACGAGGTCACAACATATAAATAGTTTTCTTTAAATTCAGGATTCATTAAGGAAAGCTAATCAACTCTCTTTTTTTCTTCAAAACAAGCTACCTTTTAGAAAATCAGCTCTGAATTAGGAAAACAAAAATGCAATAAAACTATGCCAACTTTTATTTGGGTAAACTTTTAATTGCTTTTATAAACATAAATTAAATGTGTCATCGACTGAATAAAAAAAAATTCCGTTAGTAATGAATTTTTACAAGAATTGTTTTTATTTTTCATTTTTTTTATCATGTAATTTAAAAAGTTTTATAAATCTTTTACAGTTTTCTCCTTATAGGTCTCTTAGATGTATTTTTAATTAATGGGTGGCAAATATATTTATTAATCGAAAAATTTAAACAGTTACTCTAAAAGAATAGCTTTTATTTTGTAATTTAATTAAAACTATTTATTTTTGCATGTTAATTTCCAGTTTTTGTTATGTACAGGTGCCCATAAACGATATAAATCTGTAAAAGATCACGTGACTAAAGGGTTGTCCGCCCTTACATAAAATGTTCCCGTATATAAACCACGAAGGTCCTTGCTGCTATTCTTTTTATGCGTGACTCTGAATCGCTCAAGAAAGAAGTCATTTCTAGTCAGAATTTAAATATTTAAAGTAACTTTTATATTTTTTACTTATTAGTTTAATCATTTTTAATATTAATTGTGAATCTATCTACCTGATAGAATTTAGAAAAAAACATCAAAATGTGTTTATTTGTTTTTGGGCTGTTCATTCCAATGGCATGTGGTAATGATTCATACAAGAAATTATTAGGGATAAAAATGTTTACTTTTTAATATGTGTTTGCAAAATGTGACTAAGAAATAAACATGTACTGCAATGCTATGGTGCATAGGCTAAGATTAAAACAATTTGGAAAAGGTTTCATTTTTTCTTTTCAATTGAATGAAAAAGCCATTTTTTATTTTCTTTATTTCATAGCGTAATCCTACTATTGAAAGTATGTATTTCTATTGTTATCCCCTACTTTTAATTTTTTTAAATTGCAAATGAATGTACCAAAAGAAAGAACATGCTATAAAATTATTTTTACCCCTATGCATCAAATTTCTAGGTATCTCCCATAATTTGATACCTAAGGGTAAAAATAATATTATAACATGTCCTTCCTTTTTAAATTCATTTACAATTAAAATAAATAATGGAAAGTAGGAGTTAAACAATAAAAATGCTTAATTTCAATCGTAGCATTAGGTTATGAAATAAAATAGAAAAAATGGCTTTTCTTTCAATTAAAAAGAAAAAAATGAAACCTTCTCCACATTGTTTTAATGTTAGCCTATGCACCATAAAATTGTAGTACATATTTGTTAGACACATTTTGGAAACACACATTTTTGTTAAATTCTAACTTTTCTCTTTTTTTATTGTGCACAAAAAAAGACAAGAGAAGAGTTGGAATTTAAAAATGTTTAATTTCAATGTGTGTTTGCAAAAGGTGTCTAAGAAACAAATATGTACTGCAATTTTATGGATTAAAACAAATTGGAAAAGGTTTCATTTTTTTCCTTTCAATTGAATGAAAAAGCAATTTTTTTCTTTTGTATTTCATAGCCTAATCCTACTAATGAAATTCTGCATTTTCAATGTTAACCTAAGTCTTTAAAGTTTATTTTTAATTGTAAATGTATGTACAAAACATACGTTATAAAACTCTTTTTACCCTTAGTTATCAAATTAAGAGAGATACCTACATTCACAATGAAAAAAATCAAGAGGAAAGTTGGAATTTTAAAAAATATGTTTAATTTCAATTTGTGTTTGCAGAATGTTTTTAAGAAACAAATATGTACTACAATTTTTTGGTGCCTAGCTAAGATTAAAACAAATTGAAAAAGGTTTCATTTTTTAATTTTCAATTGAATGAAAAAGACATTTTCTTCTATTTTATTTCATAGTCTAATCCTACTTTTGAATTTATGCATTTTTATTGATTAACTCCTACTTTCATGTTCTTTTATAAATTGTAAATGATTGTACAAAACACATATTATAAAATTATTTTACCCTTAGTTATCAAATTAAGGGAGATACCTACATACCTGTACCTGGAAAAGTAGCTAAACAGTGAGGAGGATTGGAGAGCCAATTAAGAAAACACCACAGCCCTTTTCAGGGCCACAAAATATTCCCAAATTTCTTTTCTCTTCAAGATATTGCATAAATACAGTATGACATGTACAAAAAATATAAATACTTATTTATAACATCTAAAGTCATGTAAAAATTAAATTAGGTATTTTTAACTAGTTATCTTACTAATTAATATGAATAAGGCATAATAAAAATATTAATAATTAGCATAATATTTCATAACATAACTGGGTTATTTTAATTCCATTCTTTCTTATTGAACTGTAAAAATATTTTAAAAGAAATTTTAATTTTTATTTACTCAGAAAGCATATGCAATCATCCTGCTATAATGGTAAACTAAAATTCTATAAAATAAGTAACTGCTGAAAATACTGTTACATTTTTATTATTACTATATAATGAAAAACTAAAGAATGAAATTACAATTTTTGTAATTTAGCTACTTCCAATTTTGCCATGTTTATATCCATTTTATAAGATCTACTATCAATTTGATAAATATTAAGTTGAAGTTGGTGCCCAATATGTGATGCAAGAGCTGAACCTGGAAAAGCAGCTAAGCAATGAGGAGAATTGAATAGCCAATTAAAAAGACACCACTGCCCTATTCAGAGCCACAAAATATTCCTGAAACTGAAAGTCTTTTCTCTTCAAGATATTGCATAAATACATTGACATGTATAAAAAATTGATACTTAATTATAACATCTACAGTTATGTAAAAATTAAATTAGATAGTTTTTACCTTTTTTGTTATTAATTATTATGAAGAATGCATAATAAAAATATTAATAATTAGCCTAATATTTCATAAATTTACTGGGTTATTTTAATTTCGTTATTTGTTATTAAACTGTAAAATTATTCTAAAAGCAATTTCAATTTTTGTTTTTATTTAGAAAGCATATTCAATCATCCAGCTATAAGGCTAAACGAACATTGTATAAAATATTATGTAATTGATGAAAATATTATGTTATGGTTAGCTATGCAGTTAAAAAACAGAAACCGGTTTTTTAGATACAAAAATATTTGGCACTTCCGGACGCCATACTTGGGGTGTTGACGGACAGTAGCTGACATATTCAATCAATCGGCACCTGTATTACGTAGATGATAGGTCTACTGTATTTAAGATAAGCTTTCTGTCTTAAATTTCATAAAGTAAGGAATTACTATTGTGTGAAATCAGATTAAGGTAACTTTCAATTTAAACAATTGACTATAAAAAGTGTCTGCAATGTATATTTTTTAAAGATTTTTTAAACAGAAAGTTGGTTACTGTTGCCGTAACCTTTCAATAAATCAAAAATTTCAAAAAATGGCGGAAAATTTAAAGTTTTTTTTTTCGAAATATTTCGGATTCCAATCGATATAATTTCAGTTTAAAATACACCAGTGTATTTTGATTACTGGAATTACTAACTTTAATCCCTTGGCTTTCAAATAGACCTAATTTTAAAGCTTGAAGATAGAGTATTTATTTTAAAATTTTCATTTTAAATTTAGGTATCTAAAAATTTATTGGACGTAGTATTTATCAACAATTACGTTTGTCACCAGAAGATACGTGTTCGACCACACGAGACGCTATCGACATTGTTTACAAAATAAAACGATGTATGCGCATTCCTATGTGTACTTATAAATGCACGAAGGCTTATTTATGAAACAGTAACGAAGTTGATGGTTTGTTCAAATTTTAAGTATCAATGTTTGCCAAGTATGCTTGCTATTTTATGTATCGTACATAGGCAAAATATCTGTGCAATTAGAATTGCTGCAGATGGTTCTTTTTTCTGTGTATATATAAGCTATGTAAGATTTGATTATGCAGGTACAATTTTTACAGAAAAATTTTCTATTTTTTCAGAAATACTCACTATTAATTATATTGTAGTTTGAGATAACTTGAGAAACTGCTGTGTTGTTTAGTATATTATAAATTGTTATACTATAAATTGTTATACAAAATACTATAGTTATTAATATTTATTATTTTATTCATTTAAGTCATATAAAAATGCAATGCTTTATCACTTAAAAGTGAAATAAAACACTGGTAAGTTATTATGCGATAGGAACACAT